>QMIH01002232.1:48776-68170 GCA_003987875.1 Clarias batrachus
GGGGGGGTAGCTGGAACCTATCTCAGGAGACATAGGGCATAAGGTGGGGTGACAATCCATCGTAGTACTACTGTTTACTATGGTACAATTTCATATAGGGTGTTGTCTAAATGCTACTAAAATGTGATGGACCTTTTTCCTTTTTCCATCATTTTATTGACGATCTCTCAGCTGGTGAAGCATCACGTTGGTGCCATTACCGAAAAGGCAGAAAGTCTTTTGCCTTACATTTTGGTTAGGAGATATGGGTATATATGTAACATATAGTTATATTACATTGGACTAATGATATTAAACACACACTGGTAATATCAACAGATGGGCTTGTTTGATATTCAACCATGAAAAAAAAAATGCTGATACACTAGATAAGTAATCTGTTTGTTTGTCCCAGGCACTCAGGCTAGCGATTTGTCCACCCCTATTAACTGATTTAGGGGAGGCATGTTCCCGAAAGTCCACAAGTACAAACTGATTAAATACGAAAGGACACACGAGTATGGAAGGAACTTTACGGAAAACCCATTTGTCATGCTAACACACCTTATAAACAAAGCTGAATAATAACATCATCACAAAGAACAAACCTGTTGAAACCCACAGGGAATCCTACACCGAGCATCAGTGGACAATTTAAACAATTAAAGTGTCTAGAAATGAAATATAGCTTGTCCGTTGCAGTGGGATATCAAGTTAGCAGTATTTCCATTAGGCAGAGGATACTAAGGATGATTTAAAGTGGTCTTCCCTACAGTGTTTAGTCATAATAATATACATAAGATGTTTAGACTATAGTGTAAAAATATATAAGAAGAAGAAGAAGAAGAAGAAGACTACCTGACTATAACAGCCATGCATGCTCTTTGAACCTGCTGGATCCACTTCCACTTTGCTGCTATAATAAAGTCTACTCTTCTGGAAAGGCTTCCCACTAGATTTTGGAACATGGAACTGATGTCAGGCAAAATTCTTCCAAAATTGAAGAAACTAGGGACCATGGATTCCAGTGGTGACCATTGTATTTTTTCCCATTTTACAATGGTCAACATTCACCAGCTCATTCATACACTACGGAGCAATTTGGGAACGCCAATGGGACTAATTGGAGTACCAAGCGGAATCCCACCAAGCAAACGGAGAACTTGAAACAATGCACACAGACCTGAGGCAGGATTCGAACCCAGACTCTGACAATGCTAACCACTGAACCACCTTGCAGCCTATATAGTGTACTCATTAAGGGTTGAAGTATAAAGACATTTTATGACATCTAGGGTGGGGTCACTGAGAGCCTAGAGGAGGTTCCTGAGGACACAAAATGGGGTGCCAACCAACTTTATCATCCAAGCACACACAGACTCACTCACACCTATTTAACCTACTGTACAGCACATGTTTGGTAATGTTGGAGGAAACCCACCAAACACTATGTAGAGCAAAGAGAAAGTGCTAAACACTGAGCAACCATGTTGCCTCATTATACAGTACTGGCTAGATTATTCAATTAGATTTTCAAATGAATGCTTTGAATAAATATTTTCCGTTAGAATGAATTACAAACATTGGGCTTGGGCTAGATTCACTTCACTTCACGTGCAAACAGTTTAGCTGAGTAACTCTTACTTTACATCAAATATTCTCTCTAGTCTTACTGTAGTTGCTTCTAATCATGACTAAATGTAGGTTGGTGCTATACAGTACAGTAGGTGTAAAGTCATCTCGATGAATTGGTCTTAGTTACAAACTTTTGTAACAAAAGCAGTAACAAGTTTTACTATTAGAGCAACTACTGAAACAACCCCTCATCGTCTATACCGCTTTATCCTGTATACAAGGTTGCGGGGACCTGGTGCCTACCCCAAGAGACACAGGGCACACAAACACTCATTCAGACACTATGGTCAATTTGGGAACGCCAGTTAGACTAATCTGCATGGCTTTGGACTGTGAGCCTGGAGAAAACCCACCAAGCACGGGGATAACATGCAGACTCCACAAACACATACTGTACCCTGAGGTGGGAATTGAACCCGGAACCTGGAGGTGCAAGGCGATTTTGCTAACAACTAAGCCAACAAAACTGTCAATGATCCAGGTTATGACTGGACCACTGCAGTCCATGTTCCTGTCTTAAAATTGTCCATGTGCACCATGTCTCATGGCACTTCAAACTCTACTACACATCTGAGAAACTAGAGCTAATTTCAAACAATCCTAATACTAAAACCCCACATACTGTAGTAGCTTGCTTAGACATGTATCGCCAATATTTACTGTGTTTATCGGTGAGAAGGATTTCTCTTTATTGTGCAGTTCTCACCTGCTCGCTACACCTCTCTAGCATCAAGTCGCCTCAGGATAGCTCTCAGAACGTGTTTGTCTGAACGTATTGACACTGTGTTTAATGTTGTTTGTCCCCTTCAGGGTATGCAGTTGTCTTTGTACCAGAATGCCAATTTGGATTGTTCCATGTGGMCTCGATTACTTTTCCCCTCTCCTTTGCCAGTCCTATTTCAATGCCCTCTCTCTCAACAGCCTCAGAAACCGAGATGAAAAAAGTACTCTTCTTTTGATAATAATTTGTCAAGTAAGCTATCTGAAAAGGTTTTCTTTTATATATATATATATATATATTTCTCTTTTTTTTTGACATAGCAAATTGGATCAAATTAAACTGGCAGTTTGTATCGTGCGTTTGGAGAGATATATAAAAAAATTCACAAGCATCAAGAAATGTTCTCTTCAATTCTTTAAACGTGTACTTTTCCTTTTATGCCTTCATCCCTACCCCTGTAAAACGAAAGGGAGCCCTGGGACTTGAAAAGGATAGGCGATGCCGAACACACGCTGCATCACAACTGATTACAGCCTTAAAAAGCTGTTTGAAATCAAGAAGCAGTGTCTGGAGTAAAGTTGCCAAATTCTCTTCCTCTGATTTTTTTTTAATATATATATTTTTTTATTTCAAAATATATCAGACAACAGCACCGCGGCATACAGTGCATTAGCCCAATAGACGTGCATTTATAGCTGTTCCTAAAGGCCATCACTAGTATATGTTGTACTCCAGGCTAATGGACCATGAGGAATAAGGAGACAAAGTGGTGGTCTTGAATGTCCAGCAACTCTCAAGTCACCCCAAGCATCATTAGATTCAATATAGACCCACATACCACATTACGGAGCCCATCAGCTCTGAGGGTTTTCTTGGTTCAGAAACAGACATAAAACAGGGCAAATGAAATGGGCCTTCACAACAAACAGAAGAAATCGAATTCTCAAACTGTGCTTCACAGTTCAAAGCCAGCCAGCCAGGCTCTGATCGATAGTAATTGTTCGTAATTGCTGTTTTTTTCCCTGTGTGTTATTTCCTCTGTGTGTAATTTCACCATTACAGTGTATATATAGGATGTATATATATATATAGGATGTACTGTATATATAGTATGTTTATACATTAATCCTTCTTTTATTTATTTATACCCATTTTGTTCCCTGTCAATCCCATAGCCAAGTCATAATAGAAACCCTTCTCAAACGCACATCAGTATTATTAATACCCGATTTGATGCAAGCTAATGAGTAAGAACCTGAATTACTCCTGCATAACACTTTCAGAGAAAGAAACTGAACACCTAGCATTGATGGTATCTTACAGCTTACTGGAATAAGTGCATTAGTGAAGCGGTGGATTATATAGAGCAATGAAGTGAGTTATTAGTCTCATAAATGTGCTGTGTTATTCTGCACAATCCAAAAGTCCTGGTTTGACTTGAACACCCACTCCAATGCTATTAAGACTTTCTGTATGTATTTCATTTCATGTCTTTCTGACATATAATTTTGTTTCTAATAAATGAATGAATTTTAGAAATTATAGAAATGATGCAAATGCTACAGTATTCTTGTCTCACAGCTCCAGGGTCTTCGTAGCTAAAAAAAAAAAAAGCTTCGTACTATATAGCTAAAAGGCGAAAAGCATAAACCATGGAGGTGGTGTGACAGTTCTGTGTCTCCACTTATTATGCTTTAGAATAGCCTCAGCTACTGTAGCTAACTGTTCTGCTCCAGGAAAAAAAAAATCCTGGGTTGAATCCTAAATAGTGTAAAATAGAAAGCTAGAGTGCTATGTAGGGTGAGGATTCCCTTGTTCCACACACCAAGTGTAAAATAGAAGATGTGCCTTTGTTTAAGGGGTTAGTTGTTGTTTGGACGCAATTCAAAATGATGTAGAAGCAATTACTAAGAAGTCAGAGTGTTGTTTAAGTTGGCATAATGTTAGCACATCATGTTAGCTGAAAATGCTTTCGTGACTGGTTTTGAGTGTGGGGTTTGGCAGGCAGGTGCTCTACTCTCTTTCCAATATTGTGTACTACCACTGAATCTTTAACTGGTATGTAGTACAGGACTGGACCATTCAACTTTTACTGGGGATCAGGGGATTGTGTACAGTACTTTAAATGGATCCTAAGGTGTGAATGTTTTTGTAAACTGAACCATGCAATAGACAGGTACAGTGGAACCTCGGATTGCGAGCAACGTGGTTTACGAGTGTTCCGCAAACCGAGCAACGATTTTTAATCGGAAACCGAGCAAGTATTATTTTACGAGCGCCGAGTATCATGTCACGCATGCAATTCTTATTTTGACACCAAGCATCACTCTCTCACCTTTTCAGCCCCCAACACGGCTTCGCAAACACCTCGTCTCACACACACACACACACACACACACACACACACACGGCGCCTGCGCACACCAACAGGAACACTTATCTGTCGGGATTTATTTGTACTTTTTTTAAAGGTAAAGTGCAGATTAATTTGTTTTATTTTCATTAGATTGTATTAATTATTTTGATGTATTTATTTTTTGGGGCTGTGAAACAAATAATCTGAGTTTTCATTATTTCTTATGGGAAATGATGATTTGGTTTACGAGTGTTTTGGAACACGGGCCCACTTCCGGAACGAATGATGCTCGTAATCCAAGGTTCCACTGTATTCTGTCTCGGGTGTACAGTATTCCAGTATTCCTGAGCTTCAGGGTTGCCAAGACAAGACTGCAGATCCATCACAAACCTGCTCAGACTTACAGTTACTCACTCTCCCTCACTTACTCATAATTTATACCGCTTTATCCAGTATACAGCACCGCAGGGGCCTGGGGCCTATCCCTGGGGGCTTAGGGCATGAGGTGGGAACAATCTGGTTCGAATACATCACAGGGCACACACAAGGCAATTTTGGAACACCAATTAGCCTAACATGCATGTCGTTGGACTGTGGGAGGAAACTGGAGTACCCAGAGGAAACCCACCAAGCACTCGGAGAAAAGATTCAAGGCCGGAATCAAACTCAGACCCTGGAGTTACAAGGCGACCTATAGACACTGTGCCACCTTCAGCTGGTACTAAAATATAAATAAACAAATAAATAAATGAAAGACCACTGATAACTGATGTTACCATAAAACCAGTTCTTATGGGAAAGTTTTGTTTTTCTCCATCAATCACATCTGCCCTTGTACATTTTCCTCCTCATAATATACGAAAGCATCCCATGACTCAATTCTGAAAAATCAGTTTCACCGCGCGAGAGAAAGCGAGAACCCCTCATCTGTAAACCATATCTAAAAGAATCTGACTCCTAGTGAACTGTATCTAAGATGTCCTGATGTTCTGGATCACTGGTTGCTAATCAGAGTTATAAATCTATAGAGAGGAGAGGAGGGGTGAAGCAGAGTGGAGCAGCTGCAACTCACTGATGCATATCATCACATCTTCCCCATGCTCACACAGTCTCAAGCAGCCCGTCTGATCCTGAATCTTGGCCATTTTCCCAGGCTGGACACATGAGGCTCCTAACAGTCACCTTTGGATGAAAAATTGAGACTCTTTCAATTATTTTATGGGTCATTACACTCTGTATTGACCTATTTTCTGTTGTGTTGGGGTAAAGCATATTACTAATCATACCGAGTGGAAAATATCATAGCGGAGAAATATCAAGGTCCATGATAGCAAAGGCTCCGATCAATTTGACGTCCTACACAATGTTACCAGTGTCAAATGAACAGCTACAGCTTTAAACTGCCGATCGATCGCACACTCCGTAGTTAGACCATAAACCTTTAGTGGTAATATCACACTAGTGATTTCTTCGAGCAGCCAGTGCGTCAGCCTTAACCTTACAATCGATTCGCTTGTTGTATTTCTCTGGGAGCTGCATGTGACCCGGCACAATGCAACAGGACTATGCAGGCTTTCGTGAGAAACCCCTAATTCGTTCAGACCAAAGCCAACTCAAATAAAGCTTTGGGATAATGTGAATACTGGTCTCATTTGGAGGAGGTTTGTTTTATCCATTTGCTTATACAGAGTCTACAGCTCTTGGAATGGAACTCGTTCATAAGTCCAATTTGTTCGTAAGTCCAACAAACATTGCCCAGGTACTACGGTACCAACACAATTGGCTATACACAGAATAAAACTAATGTTACATGATCCTGTCCTTGTTCGTGTCGATGGTTGCATGGATAATTCATGTTAAATTCATGAACGAACAATATCTTTCAATATCAGTATCTTTCACTTTTGTCTCCATAGTTCTTGCTTCTACATCATTTTGAATTGCCTTTGAACCGCTTCTTAGAAGTACCAGGTTCCACACTTGCTTCCGGACTTCCTGGGATGCATGCACATGATGATGTACTATACAGTACGCCAGAGATGTTATCTAACTTCAGCGATTAAACAAGTGAGAATGCATGTCTGTGTCTTTGAAAGTTCGTAACTCAAACGTTCGTATGTAGGGGACTTGCTTTATTCTACTCAGTCAGTTCCTACCATAGAGATGAAACCTGTTAGTCAAAGCTGCTTGCTTATATACAAAATATTTCGTATTTTCTTCTAGAAATTATTATACTTAGAAAGCTTTCCATCTCTGTACGAATATGGGGATTTATATAAACCTTCGTATTCAGTAAAATTAAAAACCCAGAACCGTGTTTAACACCTGACCAAACATAATAAACTCAGCCTCAGGCATTATATGAAAACACTGAAATGAAAGAACTCTAAGCTGTACCATACACTCTCTACCAATCCGTGTGGTCTTTCAGGACTGCACTGCTACAACATTACGCTTTCTATAATTCATTTCCCTCACACCTCACCCACACACAAAGTTTGGCTGCGTTGGTTTGGGGTTTGCATGACTTTGATGACTTTTTTCCATGAGCTTCGATTCCTCGCCACTCTTGTAAGCTTTCCGAGGTCTTCGATCTTCTTCAGCTCTGTTGGGATGTTGAGCTGAATATTTGAGGGCAGGAGATTTTGCTTGCTGTGTTAAGTTAAGCATCACCGGCAGGGTTCTGCATGGACGGCCCTGGAAACCTTTTGGCACCAGTTGGAAGTATTACGACGTGTATTTTCCAGTGTGCTTTGCGTATAATGCGTTCTAATTGACATGTCTGGCTGTTTTTCTGTACGGATCTCCGTTCTTAATGGTTGTTGGATATCAGATCCCCAGTATCGAAAAACACCAAAAATTACTGTAGTTAGGCTATGAGTTACTGAGATACTGATCGGAAGGTCAGGGGTTCAAGGGGTTCAAGGGGTTCGGGCTCCAGCACCACCAATTGCTGCTGCTGAGCCTTTAAGCAAGGCCCTTAATCCTATCTACTCCAGGGATGCTGTATCTGGGCTGACTCTGTGTTCTGACCCCAGCTTCCTAACTGGGATGTGTGGGGAAAATTATTTCACTTTACTGCAGGGTAATTGTGACAAATAATAGTTGATTTTGTTTCTTTTTTGTTTTTCTGTCTAAATGCATCAAGCTGCTGAATTTTTTGACCTTGGGGAATGTCCTTGTGAACACATGTTATGTCAAGATGGGGTGATGCACATATCAAGAGCATAATTTGTCATTGTGTTTTTGGCTCCAGAGGCTGCGCAGTGTTGAAAGCTATCGCAGCTAGTTGTTTGTGCCACCTCACCTCTTCACCGTCCCCAATAGAGTACAGATTTTTATTTATTTATTTATTTATTTTTTACCATTCTTTTGCTCTGTTCTCATTTGAGTACGCTTTTCTCCACCTTGTCTGTATTCACAGTAAGAGTCCGTTTTTTAACTATTCGCGACGCTTCTTGTTCTACGACCTTGGTGTACTGTCTTGATGTGCTGATCAGGTCACTGTTGTCAACAAAGATAATCTCATGTGGCACTCGATTGTCTTATGGCTGCCTAGGGAGTGCATTTAAGACTTTCCTCATGGCAAGGCTTAAGACAGATGGTAAAGAGAACTGGAGTGAGGGAGTCTCCTTGTGGCGTGGTGATGTTGGTGCTGTACCTTTGAAACAGAGCAATCAGTGGTGTCGAACGTGAGGCTCAGGTCTAGACCTAGGATCCTAATCTCTTCTCATGCTCACATCACATGTGCAACCATCCATTTATGAGCCCACATTGCATTAGATATACTACTATATCCCGGCTTCTACTTTGGCTTGGGGAGATGAACTTTTGTATGACTGGTCTTATGCATCGGAGCATGATGTGGCAAAGGATTTGCACAGCATTTTAAGTAGGACGATTGGTCTGAGGCTGTTCAATGCTCCTAGCGGCTTTCCAACCATGCCCTTTTTTGGTTTGTATCTTTCCCAGACATATTGTTGAAGATGTTTGCAATCTCCTGATGTATGATTGGAACACTGTATTTAAAGAGCGTACCTGGGGTATCATCTGGGCTGCGGTCTCTGCCATTGTTTAGTTTCACTCTTTGGTGATGGTGTGAAGGTTGGAGGGCTCAATGTAGAAGAAATTCGTGAAATCATTGGTCACTACTTCTGCAGCTTCTTCAGATTGTGTGACAACCATTGTTGTTATTTTTTATTATCAATGCTGTTGGCGTGAATCTTGTAATCATCTGGACTGCTGAGCTTAATTTCATTTCATTTCATTTTTAGTTGTACAGGTAGTCACCAACTTACTAACAAGTTTTGTTTCAGGAGCACGTCCGTAAGTCAGATTTGTTCTTACGTCAGGCAAAGTGAGTTTTCTACACCTTCAAGACAAATATACAATGAAATATGTACCATATGTCTCTGTCCCCATTCCCCACACTGTCATATGGCCAAAAACCATAACCATGCCTAAGAAAATGAATCTCGCACATGAAATGTAATAGTGTTGTATTTATATCATGAGGGAACTCTTGTCTCTGAGCTGTTTTCCACTGTATTGGACTGTTTTGTTGAGGATTTTCAGAAATTTGGATTATTCACTATGACGACAGCCATTTTCTATCATCGGCTAGTCCCGGACTGATTCATTGAAACCGGTGAGGCCGACTCATTTCTCTCCCACATGCACACATAAAATGTCTAAAGTCTGGTGTATTGTATACATTCACTTACACACTAAAAATATACACTCACCTAAAGGATTATTAGGAACACCTGTTCAATTTCTCATTAATGCAATTATCTAATCAACCAATCACATGGCAGTTTCTTCAATGCATTTAGGGGTGTGGTCCTGGTTAAGACAATCTCCTGAACTCCMAACTGAATGTCAGAATGGGAAAGAAAGGTGATTTTAAGCAATTTTGAGCGTGGCATGGTTGTTGGTGCCAGACGGGCCGGTCTGAGTATTTCACAATCTGCTCAGTTACTGGGATTTTCACGCACAACCATTTCTAGGGTTTACAAAGAATGGTGTGAAAAKGGAARAACATCCAGTATGMGGCAGTCCTGTGGGCGGAAATGCCTTGTTGATGCTAGAGGTCAGAGGAGAATGGGCCGACTGATTCAGGCTGATAGAAGAGCAACTTTGACTGAAATAACCACTCGTTACCACCGAGGTATGCAGCAAAGCGTTTGTGAAGCCACAACACGCACAGCCTTGAGGCGGATGGGCTACAACAACAGAAGACCCCACCGGGTACCACTCATCTCCACTACAAATAGGAAAAAGAGGCTGCAATTTGCACAAGCTCACCAAAATTGGACAAGACTAGAAAAATGTTGCCTGGTCTGATTTCTGTTGAGACATTCAAATGGTAGAGTCAGAATTTGGCGTAAACAGAATGAGAACATGGATCCATCATGCCTTGTTACCACTGTGCAGGCTGGTGGTGGTGGTGTAATGGTGTGGGGGATCTTTTCTTGGCACACTTTAGGCCCCTTAGTGCCAATTGGGCATTGTTTAAATGCCACGTTCTTTCTGACCATGTCCATCGCTTTATGACCACCATGTACCCATCCTCTGATGGCTACTTCCAGCAGGATAATGTCACAAAGCTCGAATCATTTCAAATTGGTTTCTTGAACATGACAATGAGTTCACTGTACTAAAATGTGGCCCCCACAGTCACCAGATCTCAACCCAATAGAGCATCTTTGGCATGTGGTGGAACGGGATCTTCATGCCCTGGATGTGCATCCCACAAATCTCCATCAACTGCAAGATGCTATCCTATCAATATGGGCCAGCGTTTCTAAAGAATGCTTTCAGCACCTTGTTGAATCAATGCCACGTAGAATTAAGGCAGGTCTGAAGGCGAAAGGGGATCAAATGCCGTATTAGTATGGTGTTTCTAATAATCCTTTAGGTGAGTGTATTATATAATTGTAAATATTGGTGCACTGCAGTGTCTATTTCTTTACAAAACATGTGAGCTACTTCCGTAATTTGCTCGTAGAACAATGGTTCGTTCGTATCCGTGTAAATTTGTAAATTTGTGAATGTTTGTAAGTTGGGACCTACCTGTATAGCATTTTTAACAATGATCATTGTTACAAGGCAGCTTTACAGAATCAAAAGAAAATTATGGAAATGAGTATGGAACCCCCCCCTGAGATGGCAATAGGAAGAAACCATGAGAGGAACCAGACTCAACTGAGAACTCATCCTCATTTGCGCGCCATCTTCGAATCACATGATTTACCTTCCATGTCAACTTCGCATTGCTTTATAATGTGCTCATGGATCTTGTAAAGCACTCTTATCTACTCAGCTTTTATAGATGTGGCTTTATTTCTGGACATATGGTGTTGATGGTTGATGGTGTTGTTAGGATTATTAGGCATTTTTCTTCTTCTGAGGGTTTGTCTAGTATTTGATGTCGACTCCTTCTTCGGGGTTGACTTTTTTCATTGATGTTGTCTCTTAGGTCTTGGCAGTTTACAGTGATGGTGACTTTCTTTTTCAGTGCTTTTTTGTAGCTGGTGTGTGTCAGCGTGTCATTGACCAGCTTTCCTATGTCGAATTTCTCTTGTTTGGTGTTGTCAAGCTACGGTGGAGCGAGTGGCTTAACGTTGTTTGTTGCAACAATGAGTCGATGAATGAGACGTGTACTTGACTAACAACGAGTGTTGTAGATCAGACCCATCTCGCCGATATTAGGGTCACTTCTTTGGCCTTGCCACATTGTTCTGTGACTTATGCCATGATTGAAGAGTATATTTGTGGCCAAGAGGGAGTCGAATTCTAACACTTGAACACCTGTCAAGTAGAACTATAACTAAATTCATATTCAAAGATCATCTATTTTAGGTACAAGTAACACACTCATTAAGAAAGGTTCAAATTCTCTGACAGGTACTGAGATCATTTCTTCACATTTTGGAATCACTGCAATAGTCATTTAGTCTATCCAAATACTCTCTCGCATTTTCTCCTTTATGATGATCATTTCTTCTCCGCTGCTAAAAAAATAAATAAATCAGAAATTCATCCGGGTCACGGAACCAATTAACTCTTACATCTGTATGTGTGGTGCATGTCTAAACAAACTTTACCCTGTTCCTAGAGGAATGACACCCACTTGTATMCTCTTGCCAGGTAATTATCATTCCCTTTATAATTAGAAGGAACTGTGTGTCTGTGTGTGTTTGTCTGAGAGAGAGAGAGCTAAAGCATTAACCAGTTGTAGGGTTTCAACTCTAGATTAGAGGTGAATCGAATCTTTAAGGATTCGGGTTAATGTTATTGAATTTAATTAAATTTATACAGCACGACTACCCATCCAGCGTTTAGCACAATTTAGGGTATCTTACCAGTTCTGCTTATCACGTGGCCACCGATGATAACAAAAAATCTAGTATTTACCAATTATGAGCAAAGTAACGTAAGATCTGGGCAAATGTTTAAACTTTAAAATACATGACCGAGACAACAGTTCTTTATCAAGGAGCGAGAATTTATTGAACTAATCTACGTTACATGAAACTACGCTATTTAATCATTCTCACACACACACACACACACACACACACACACACACACACACACACACACACATATACAGGTAAACAGTTTAGAGGGTGAAAGTTAATGGAGTTCTTCTAGTAATGTTTACTAGAACTGAGTCACAAGAGCAGAACCTTGGGTTTAATCTTACGGTTTACATATGAATCGCGCACCACTTTCAGCAAGGTATGAAGCTTTGTTTGTTTACTTGCGTTACGTTTCGTTCTCATCCCTTGGTTCGCCTCTCGTGAAGGGAATCGCGGCATTGCTGATTAGTCGGTGTGCTGGATTGAGGTGACGTCTTTCGGGAAAGCCCTCAGCGGCGTGTTAGTTGCCTGGTTACTGATGATGATGCTCTGAGACTTCTTCTGCGGGCCTCTTCGTTGCACGAAGTTTCTTTTCGTGTCGAGGAGAGCGGAGTCTTCGATCGCTGGTGGCGCAGGTCAGAATTTAAAGTTCAGGCGTTGGTTGAGAGCGGAGCATGAGAGGCGTCCGCTTGCTTCCTTCAGATGGCATGACGTTCAAAAATGTACCGAGGCTGCTCAGACCTTGAAGGTGAAGGTCTGTCCCACAGCCGTTTGTTCCGATCAGAGATGGTTGTCGACGTAGTCACGCCCCGCATGGTTCCTCTTTTTCATGCATACATTTAACCCGTGGTTTGCTCTGTCACGTGGGAGGCGTGGAATCTCAGTGGAGTTTTAGTAATTTAGGTAAAGTGTATTAACATGAGTCTGGTTCATATGACTGAAGATTTCATGCACATCAACGTTCATTGAATATACAGAGCTTTCATTTGATACCAAACATTCCATGTTTTGCATACCCATTCATACCTTTTATCTATAGCAAGTGCTGTACAGGCTGATTACGTCCTTAAGCTTATAGTAAACATGTTGAACACAACACAAAGACATCATACATTCTACATGTACACACATATATAGTTTTATTTCTGCCCTAGTGGCATACTTTAACTGATTAACATGGTACGTGTCCCTAAAGCTTTGTATGTTCTCTGTTCTGGGGCCCAGACGAAACGCATTCCTGGGGTCAGCAACTGCTAGGGGCTTGTGAAACTTCCCTATTCAAGGCATTTGTGCTGTTCTACACCATTCTGAGTGGAGATGTGAGATGCTTTTCTCTGGTGCAAGGAAGTTGTTTTTGCAGAGTTGGGAGAGAGTAACCAGTGCTTTCCTTATTTGCTGATGTCGTGAACTGTCTCTTCCTCTTCCAGCAGCCCTCTTTGTGGGGGCCTGCCAGTTCCTACACAGTGGACTGGTTAATTTCAGCTCTGGAATCGGAAGCATTTTATATGCTTGTTGGTACTACTGTAGATAGGCTACTTCAAGCATTCTAGAAACTGTAGAAGATTTCCTGGGATTTAAACAGAATAGAATAAAAACATCCTGTTTGCAGATGTTTCGCGAGCTGAAACATCTTCTTGTTGAAGCTACGGTGGCCGTGAAGTGCAAAACAACTTAACAAAACCGAAAACAAAATAACATTCAAAGACAAAATAACAAATTCAAAACCAAATTAACAAATCCAAACCTAAATAGCAAATTCAAAACCAAAATAACAAAACCCAAAACTAATTGTTAATATGGTTTTGAATTTGTTATTTTGTTTTCGGATTTGTTATTTTGTTTTGGGTTTTGTTAATTTGTAYTGCATTTCTCGGCCAGTCAGATATGAACCAGAAAAGGTAGGTATAGTTTACGAATTAAATTCTTACCGCTGATTGGACGAGACACCTGTCACTCAAGATAAACAGGAAGTAGGAAATTGTGTCTCTAACTTTGTTTCTTGTGTGTTCTGCTTCATTTTAAAACATTTATTTCGGTGTGCAAAACTAAGAAAATAATTACATTTTTCATTAGAAAGAAAGGAAATGGAATTTATTCAACGCTACTTTGAGGACGGACGTTCGTATGCCGTGATTTTGGATATGCTGATGACATATCACAGTATAAAGATTAGTTTGCGACCTGCTGTGTCTCTTTTAAAAGAAAACAAATTCCACACGAACTGCAAAAATTTGGCAGAACGCCATATTTGAAACCACAATAAGGACAGTACATGTTTGCACATTCATACACACACGAATCTACCGCCGCTACAGTACTTCCTGTATATCTTGAGTGACAGATGTCTCTTCCAATCAGGGGTAAGAATTTCATTCGCAAACTATACCTATCTTTTCCGGTTCATTTCTGAACGGGCGAGAGGTGCAAACCAAATTAACAAAACCGAAAACTAAATAGCAAATTCAAAACTAAATTAACAAAACCGAAAACAAAATAACAAATTCAAAATCAAAATAGCAAAACCGAAAACAAATTAACAAAACGCAAAATAAGATAATAAATTGCCAATGAAATATGGTCGAGGAAAAAAATCATAAATTACCATGATCAGAAAAGTCTCATTTAAAAAAATGGACTTTAAAGATCTGAGCTAGTTTTAAGACTAAAAGTACAGTAAGAGCATTTTCCACATGCAATGTGACAAGAACTCACATGACTAGGAAACTTTCCTAGCAAAGATTTTCTTATGGCCACACAGCTGTTTTTTTCCAATCCTGTAAGTTATCTTCTGTGTGTATGGAAATGCTCTTACTATATACAGTATTGCTGTGTGTATAATATAGTATACAGAGCGTTTAGAGAAATGTAAATTTAAAAAAGCCTCTGTGAAAGGTAATCCTCTGTGAAAAAGCTGAGAACCACTTCACATTCAGTAACTGTAATCTAATGATTTTCCACATGACAAGGTCGAGTGCCTCTCTTCATCTAATGATAATGTATACTTGTTGAAGGCTTTTCAGCAGAAAAGATTTATTTTCGCCGTAATTTAATTATTTATTTAACCCAATGCTTTGCTTGTGAGAAAAAGAAAAAAAAACAATAAAATGTTATTGGTATATATTATTAATCTTACTTAATATTGGTCAGATAATCTGATGAAGCATTTTAGTTGGAAGTTAGCATAGGAAGTTAAAGGAAGCTAACTACCAGGCGAGAGGTAACCTTGCAAACAAATGCAATCATTGCTATGTGAGGCAAAATACCAAGCAAATATTAGCTAATTAGCTAAGTCAACCTAGCAAACAAAAGTTAAACTAGCAGCTAAATACAATTCAAGTTTTTAAAAAATGCAAAAGATAATAAAATGAGAGGAAAACACATTTTTATTAGAGCTTGGTAAAATTTTCCAAAACTTAGCCACATGCTAAGCTCACGCTCTGCTGCTATCATTAACTAACTTGTATTCTGTAAAATTGTTGGATATTAAATGACTCATCCTTCCAAGTGGTGGTAAGAGAAGAATATCTCACACACACATACACACACACATAGCTGAGTTCCTGGTTCCTCTCAAGGCTCCTTATTGTAACTGCATGGCTGTTGGGTTTCTATAACAGTTGCTATTATACAGTATGTGTCAAAATATACAGTACTGAACTGAAAGGGCAAACAATATTACCTTGTTGTCATTTGTGAGTTTATTTTTTCTGAAAACACGCTACAGGTAATACTCTGATTTACGAACATTCCAGTAACGAATGTCCACAGATACGAACGAACAGGCTGCACTTCTACGAACATTCGTAGATGCAAACAAATCACGGAAGTAGCTCACATGTATTGTACAAAAAATAGACACTACAGTGCACCAAATACCAATTAATTTACAATATTTTCATTGTTGTGTAAGTGAATGTATTAAATGTCTAAAGTCCTGTATGTTATATGTGTGTGTGTGTGTGTGTGTGTGTGTGTGTGTGTGTGTGTGTGTGTTTGGGCAGTTAGGTGCCGGAGAAATTAGTCGGAATGAAGCACAATGCTAGAAAATGGCCGTCCTGTAAAGCTGTCCCAATAGGTAATAATTCTAATTTCAGTAAATCCTCAACAGTCCAGTACAGTAAAAAAACAGCTCTGAGACAAAATGGCATCCAGGATTCCGCTCGCGATTTAATGGCAAGGAACAGAGATATAGTCAAGTGGTTTGATCTGTTTTACTGTACAGTATATTTTTGTGTCAAAGGCCTATAAGACTCACTTTGTCTGACTTAACAACAAATCCGACTTAGAAACGTGCTTCCAGAATGGAACTCGTTTGTAAGTCGGGGACTATGTCTACTAGCGTGTTTCTTTACTACAGTACGCATAATGTACAGTAAGTGTTCGGAATGTGTGTGTGTGTGCACCGCCTTGCTGTTGACAGTGTTCATATCGTTCACGCAACTTCTCAAACATATACCGGAACAAAGGGCGCTGCAGACTCCTGCAAAAGGAGACGATTTGCTCACACAGTCAACACCAGAACGGTGAAATTTCATTCCGATAGACAACATAAATATGTTACTTTGTGCCGACTTATTAAATCTCTCTCTGAATTGTTCTGCCAACTTTTTCAAAATCAGTCCCCATTTCCGACCACCCCTGTATGAGCGGAAATAATACTCAACCATGAGTACTCCGTCGGGAGACCCTAACATAAACTACACGGCACGGCTTCCTTCTCACTACCGGGAACACGTCAACAAACACACATGCTTTCTCGAGATGCGCACGTTTCAGTGCTATATATTTTGTAGCGTACCGCATTATTGCCATATCATTTGCTGTTAAATGCCTTTCTTGCTCTGTGCTCAGACTTTTTATTAAATCTAGGGATATTTTTATAGGTTAAAACTCCAAACATTGTGGATCGATTTGCTGTAATCGACTTTTTGAATGTCTACCTTGTTGACATATGCCTGTCTGTCTTTCTCCCCACCCACCCCCCTACAGAAGAACTAAGAGCCACAGCTGGGTTTTACTGGGTCAGAGATTTCAGACTTGGCTAACAGAAGGGACCCAAATGTCAAGCAAATGTCAGGAGCTCATCTGGAAAGTGATGCTGCCTAAGGGAGGAAGGATATTTGTTTTCAGATGGCCCCATGCAACATCTCAATTCAGCCGAGGCTGAGAAGAAGCCACACGGGTTAATCTTACATTGCAAGTTATGTTTATAAAAACTGGGATTTGGTAGCATATTATGAAAATGATAGTCTTTATACATGCACAAGGGTCCATGTGAGACACAAATCCGGTGCTGTGTTTTCCCGCCTCACCCATGGCAACAGCTCTGCAGACATACAGAACAGCGAGCAAACCAATCATCAGAGCGAGACCCGGCTGATGTAGCAGGTTATTCCCTTGGTGGGTTCATTGTATTTGCTCAGATCATAACCTTCAGTATTGTGAAGGTGCATCGGCGTGGGAAATTCAAATTAAATAGTGTTATTTTATGAAGATATTTACAAATAAAAGGGAAAGAAAGAAGTTGAGGACAGAAATGAGAACCAATGCTTATTAAAGTACTTAGAGGTAGATGCAGTGAATATACACTATACAGTCTAACATTCATTCGTCAATGTACAGTAATGGAGGTTGGTATCAGGTTGTGCCGTTTTGTAAATTGCAGATATATGGATACTGCAGTGTAGCAGTACAGTATATGAGTGTGATATGCTTAAATAGTGAGAAAAATAATTCACAAATTTTAGCATCTTTTCAACATCTACAGTATGTACAGTAAAAGAGCTGCCGCCACACCGCTAGCCTCGCCTCACCAGGGAACCGTCGGGCTGAGCGACAAGCCGGGGAAGGGGATCTTTTTATATGACGGCCAATAAAAACTGGAAAAAGGACGAAAAGCAGGGAATGTCTTGTGTTTGTGCACGCACCCTGGAGAATGTCTATAATTATGAAAAGTGAATTTTGCTTAATGGGTCCCTTTGTTTCACTTCCAAATCAATGCTTCTCCGTTGTCTCGTGCTGCAACTATCACCAGCACTGATTCTGCTGGACTCGAAAGCCATGATTTACTTCAGCATAACATTTGAGAGAGACAAAAGTGCAACATGCATTGCAAAAGATGACTGGGTGCTTTGTGTACAAGAGATATGCATGCCAACGTGTGCGGCATCATGTTGTGTTTGTGCAGCTCTTCCTGCTGTCAGGATTTCTGAACTTTGGTACAGTATAGATTTTTATGGGACCGTGGATGGACATGTGGTCAGATGTTGTGCAAATCCACATCAAGCTTTGCAGGAGTCTGCAGCATCCTTTGTTCCGGAATATGTTTGAGAATCGGCACGAACGATATAAACTCTGTCTACAGCAAGGCGGTGCACACACACTTCGATTACACTTTCATTAAGCCTTTTATAGTAAGTGAACATGCTAATAGACATAGTCACCGACTTACAAACGAGTTCCGTTCTGGGAGCCCGTTTGTAAGTCGGATTTGTTCTTAAGTCAGACAAAGAGGCTAGCGTTTTGGCTAGCATGAAGCAGATAGTCTGATCATGTGTCCGACTTATGAGAAAGCTTTGTACCTTGATGGTATACAAGCACTAGTGAGTGCATGAGTGCATTAATGCAGCAGAGGATTATATAGAGAAATAAAGGGAGGTATTACTCTAATAACTGTTTCCTGTTATTCCTCAGAGAATAGTGTATAGGACTGTTTATATTATTTTTTATTTATTTTTACATTTATGCCATTCTTTTCTTTTCTTTTCTTTTCTTTTTTTTTTGTTCCTGTCTGCCTGAGAAATTTTCTAATTATGGCTGGTTTTCTATTTCCCAAAATAAGCCAAACTGAGACCACCGAGCCCCTGACCATGTAGTCAGTAATGATGAATAAATGAACATGTTAATGAACAGATTCTTTCTTGTTTTCCTGCAAGGTTCATATCTGACCACTTGCTCATGCCCGGAAGAAAGTGAAATCCTCCTACTCGCACAGCTTTTTTCTTGCATCCCACATGATCCCAGTAATGATGCACAACTCCAGTCTCAACCGGATGCCCTGTGAACCTTTCTGGCAAGCTTTCTAAAAAAATAAGAAGAAAAAATATTCATATCTGTATTTGCATCTATTTAAAAGACGTTCTCCGTTCTTTCTGAATAATTTAATCGCATCTGGTTGCATCTTTACTATCTGCTCGATTGCATTTTTACACACAAGTGCAAGTTCTAAAAAAGACGTCCATGCTACAGTACAGTAGATGCTATGACAGAATGAACCAACTTATATTTTCCCATCTAAAGCCTCTAAATTGATACGCTTCAACATGACACACATATA
>QMIH01002233.1:3576-38342 GCA_003987875.1 Clarias batrachus
ATATTTCATGTCTGTTATTTGGAAACTGTATATTGTATATTGTACTGTATGTTACTCTACAGCATGATTATACGGAGCTTTTATGGTTGGCAAAGGATCTAATCAAAGAAAGCATTGTAGAACAAAAATACACAATGTAATTATTATTATTAGGTTTATTATGATTGTTATTAATAAACTATTTTTATCTATAACATTTAATTATGTTATAATTATGCAATACTAAATCCCAAGGTGTTTTCGTTAAGAAATGTCAAATTACTAAAGCAATTCAAACATGCTATAAATAAATGGTATGTGAAATTATAAAGCACTGAAGCCACAATAACAAGCAACAGTAGAAAAAATTATAAATAAAAAAACTAATGAATTGTTCATAATAATAATAATAATAATAATAATAATAATAATAATAATAATAATAATAGAACATCATTTATAAGATAATTAATTTATTTTTCTTAATTTTTACATTTTATTTATTTATTTAACAGTTTTTTTTTAGATTTGAATTTTGACTTAGTGCTGCAAAATTAATTGTAATGAATTATTTAAAAACAAAACTGTACAATTTATAACAGGAAATATACTCGTAGTTGGGAATTAATGTATAATTTCCAGTTATGTACTTATGTACTTATCATTGGCAAACTATAATAATAATAATAATAATAATATTTAGCCTAAATAAATATATTTAAATATCAAATTTAGTACTTTATTTCCAATATGATTAAAAAAATTAAATCATACACTTTTAAAACTGGTTAACATATTATATTGCATTTTATTTAAATTTTATTTATATATTTAACAATGGTCATAGTCACAAAATAACTTTACAGAATCAAAAATAAAAATGTGGGAAATAAGTATGAAATGTGTGAGAAAATATGTATAAATCAAAATGCTCAGATTGTCCCTGATGAGCAAGCTGAGGGTGATGGTGGCAAGGAAAAAATCCTTAAGATCATCATATACTGTTTCATCAGCCCAAAATAATAGCTTCTAGTAAAACCCACTGCTGCAGGTACAGCACAGTGCACCCTTTGTGACAGAATTCCCCCATGCACACACACACACACACCAAAAGAAAGTGTACAAGTTTTTACCCCAAAGACAATCACATGACGCCCCTGATGAGTTCATGACTTTTAAACACCTTGACAATAAACACAATGTTGTAGGATGCTCTGTGAGAGCAAAGAATTCCACTGTAATACTCATGAAAGGAGCTCTATTACAGCAGAGAGATAAGCTCAGGGCATGACAGCACACAGATAAGGCTGGATAATACGAATAAACTGTGTGCGTGTGTGTTGTGGCAGTGGTGCGTATCGCTGGTGAAGAGAGAAAAATTCCACACCTATGGCCTCAGCCTGATAAAAAAAAAAAGTGCATTTGAAAAAAAAGTCTCAAAATTGTAAAGCATACAAAAAGCTTTGAAATCATTTTAAAAAGAGTCAATATCTAGAAATGAAAGATGAAAAAAAATTACAAGACATAAACTTTTGCCTTTAAACCCAGTCTGAAAACATCTTCAGTTTACCTTCACATTTTGCTGAGATCACTTTCAATTTAGAGAAACTGCAGTTCTCCAAGGTGTCACTTCAAAAATGAACGGCCATCGATTCGGACCCTCTTGATGAAATTAATGCTGACGCTAAAACGTGCTAGACTCCATGTACATGCTCTAAGGTCAAAATGTTAATGGTTTGCTCTATAAATTTTCCGACAAATGACAAAAAAAAAACTGTTAGCTTAGTGCTCAGGCTAATTTGATTCCCAAATAATATCAAACACACACAGCTATAATGGATGCAGCACTGATTTAGCTCTAAGACAGAAGTGTAAGGGACACCAGATTCTACAAGCAGCTGTTAAAGCGATGCGGGAGTATTACTTTCGAACCCATCACGCTCAGGCGTGATGATTCGATTACAGGCTAATCGGAAACATGTGATCCCCGGCTCGCTGTTCACACATCGGACCATTATTTTAAACCACAGTCCCTAAAGAACGGGTGAATGTTAAAACATCCCGTTACAGGGCATTACGGGTACTCCTAAAGATGCATGACTCCTGGATACAGCCTTTTCAGGAAGCATGGGTGGTGCGAACTTTTGCCCGTATGTCAGTAATTCTCTTTATTATAGGGCATAAGAAACCTTGTCACTCTGCATTACCCAGCTAACAAAATAAAGAATGTTAGTGAACAAACTTTCAATCTGGTTGGTTGTAGGTCGGGTTCATGGTGGATTGATATGTTGATGGTTTGATTTGGATGGTGGGTTGTGAAGCAGGTGGTTTGGTTGGTGGTTGGGTAGTGTGTTGGTTGGTGTGTCGGTGGTTTGATTATATAGTAGGTTGATGGGCTGGGTAGTTGCTGGGTTGGTGCATTGGGCAGGTGGTGGTTTGTTTGAATGTTGGGTTGGTTGGTTGGTTGGCTGGTTGGGTGGTGGTTTGGTTGGTGGTTTTGGAAGTTGGTGAGTTAGTGGTTTGGTATGTTAGTTGGTGGGTTAGTTGGTGGTGTGTAGGTGGTTTGGTTGGTTGGGCAGTGCATTGCATGGTTGGTGGTTTGTTGGTGGGTCACTGGGTCAGTAGGAAAAAAAAAAATTGAACATACTAAAAATGTTCTTCATTGCTTAAAAATTTTGACCCAACCCAGAATGAGGTCACCTCTCAAAGCACTTACAAATTACTTACAAAAAAAGGCAAAAAATTAAATAAATGGCACACCCAGAGAGATTAGTTAATGTTCTAGTTAAGGAATAGAACACTTTTAATATGTTAAAACACTGGTTCTGGTCGTGGACGTCCTTCATCCTGACTCCGTCTCAAATCAATATTCATTCAAGACAAACTTACAAGCTGCACAATATGTCAAATTTACTGTAGTGCAGGGGACAGACACAGTCCTGCTCAGCTTTGATAGGCTTTTTGTGGGTGCAATAAGGCTTTTTACACACTTGTTTTTACACACACCTTTAACACCCTAACCCTACAACCCTGAACAAATTGTTCTGACATTCTCCACTTATTCTGAATGAAGCATGTGTCAGTGATTGGCTATCCGTGCTGATTCATGAACAGAGAGCACAACACACACACACACACACACACACACACACACACACACACACACACACACACACACACAGAGCACGCTGACAAACTGCACGTCTCTCATATCGGTCTGTCTAACGAGCAGAGATAAACACTTGTGTAATTTCAGAAAGTTCATGACCTACATCTCTGCTAAAAATCTGAAGTAAGCGCAGGCATGCACACACATACACACACGTTTCTCCTCCCTCATACACAACTCGTCCTCACTGTGTGTGTTCAGAGGCAAAAAACAACAAGCAGATCAGCTGGAGATATAAGAGGTGAAGTACACGTGCCATGGCAACTCCATCACGTCACAAACACACAAACACATGCAGACCTTTTATTTTCCACATAATGAAGGAATTTTATCCGACATTATCATTTTTCATGCTTTATTTAGCGCTCACTCTAAGAAAAAAAGGAAAAGGAAGAAAACGGAAAAGTAGTATATGTTTCTTATTACTTTTACAGGGCCTTAACAACAACAACAACAACTACTACTAAAGTAAAAACTCATGCAAAAACAAAAAAAACCCAAACTTTTTTAGCGCTGAGTATGCAAATTTTAGCATACATTTGATAGGTTGTAGCAAGGTCTTTCAGTTTGCAGCATTTTGTGCGAATTCTTACGATTGTTGTGCAAGAAAACCAAAGGACTTTGGGCACCAATATGTCAATTCAATAGACATATACAGTCGTGGACAAAGGTTTTGAGAATTACATAAATATTGGAAATTGGAAAAGTTGCTGCTTAGGTTTTTATATTAGCAATTTGCATATACTCCAGAATGTTATGAAGAGTGATCAGATGAATTGCATAGTCCTTCTTTGCCATGAAAATTAACTTAATCCTGAAAAAAACTTTCCACTGAATTTCATTGCTGTCATTAAAGGACCTGCTGAGATCATTTCAGTAATCGTCTTGATAACTCAGGTGAGAATGTTGACGAGCACAAGGCTGGAGATCATTATGTCAGGCTGATTGGGTTAGAATGGCAGACTTGACATGTTAAAAGGAGGGTGATGCCTGAAATCATTGATCTTTCATTGTTAACCATGGTGACTTGCAAAGAAACACGTGCAACCATCATTGCGTTGCATAATGCAAAAATGGCTTTACAGGCAAGAATATTGTGGCTACTAAGATTGCACCTAAATCAACAATTTATAGGATCATCAAGAACTTCAAGGAAAGAGGTTCAATTCTTGTTAAGAAGGCTTCAGGGTGTCCAAGAAAGTCCAGCAAGCGCCAGGATCGTCTCCTAAAGAGGATTCAGCTGTGGGATCGGAGTGCCACCAGTGCAGAGCTGCTCAGGAATGGCAGCAGGCAGGTGTGAGTGCATCTGCATGCACAGTGAGGCCAAGACTTTTGGAAGATCTTCTGCAAAAAGTATGGCGAATGGACTGCTGAGGACTGGGGCAAAGTCATATTCTCGGATGAAGCTGCTTTCCGATTGTTTGGGGCATCTGGAAAAAGGCTTGTTCGGAGAAGAAAAGGTGAACGCTACCATCAGTCCTGTGTCATGTCGACAGTAAAGCATCCTGAGACCATTCATGTGTGGGGTTGCTTCTCATCCAAGGGAGTGGGCTCACTCACTCACAATTTTGCCCAAAAACACAGCCATGAATAAAGAATGGTACCAAAACACCCTCCAACAGCAACTTCTTCCAACAATCCAACAACAGTTTGGTGTAGAACAATGCATTTTCCAGCACGATGGAGCACCGTGCCACAAGGCAAAAGTAATAACTAAGTGTCTCGGGGACCAAAACATTGAAATTTTGGGTCCATAGCCTGGAAACTCCCCAGATCTTAATCCCATTGAGAACTTGTGGTCAATCCTCAAGAGGCGGGTGGACAAACAAAAACCCACTAATTCTGACAAACTCCAAGAAGTGATTATGAAAGAATGGGTTGCTATCAGTCAGGATTTGGCCCAGAAGTTGATTGAGAGCAGCCCAGTCGAATTGCAGAGGTCCTGAAAAAGAAGCGCCAACACTGCAAATACTGACTCTTTGCATAAATGTCATGTAATTGTCGCTAAAAGCCTTTGAAACATATGAAGTGCTTGTAATTATATTTCAGTACATCACAGAAACAACTGAAACAAAGATCTAAAAGCAGTTTAGCAGCAAACTTTGTGAAAACTAATATTTGTGTCATTCTCAAAACTTTTGGCCACGACTGTACACATAATGACCACACTGATAATAGGTTGTCTTTTGGGGATCCGCCACAGTGGACCATCCAATCTGCACACAACTTGGCAGAGGTTTCAAAACGGATGCCATACCTGACACAAACCTCTCTTTATATCCGGGGTTGGGACTGGCATTGCATCCAGTGGCTGGCGTTTGGACGGCAATTAAACCTGAGCCTTCCTCATGGCAGGCAAGAAACCTACCACTGAGCCACCAATGCCCCTACACTGTTGATAATACATTTGAGTATAATGAGGCCAGGGGAGTATTTAAGGTGTTGAGTTTCAATACCACTGAGCTGCTACTGTTTGGGCCTTGAGTTAGGAGCAAGTTAGGGCAACCTGGTGGCATAGGTAACTGTCACAAAAACGATGGATACCACTAAAGGGGGTGGGGAGTATTCATCACTCGATGTACCCGATGGCACGCGAAGGGACCCTTAACCCCTTATAATGAGGCTACATGGACTAAAATGAGCATTTAATGAGGAAAATGAGACATTCCGAAGCACTCAAGGACACATGGATGTCTTTATCTCTCTCTTTCGCTCCTTCTTTCTCTCTATTCCTAATTATATATTTTTCTCTGGAGATTTGCCAGTAAAGGAACAAAAGACAAACACCAAGTGTGCTCCAGTGGACACCCTGAGGTCAAGGACTGGGATCTCTATTTAAACGCTGGAGAATATCTCAGTCCCGGTTTGTTACATAATTACTAATGGCCATTACCATTGAAAAACGTAAGGTCGAAACATCGCGTTGGTGAGAGGGATCAGAGAAGGAGGCGTTTAAGTGGACGGGAATGCTACACGAAGTGGGATAAGCACTCTTTACATCCATGGTGAGCAGAACATCATCCATCATGAACAAAACATCAGTACCAGCAGGAGGACACATCAGGTTCCAGTCCTGTCAGTTACAGTAAGAACAGGAATCTGAGCGAACAAGGGTGCAGAAACACCAAAACATGACCCTTGTCAGTTTCTCATTCAGGGTTCATTTCAGTTCCATGTGTTCATCACATTATTACTTTGTTATTTGTCTGCACTGAAGAATAACTTTCATTGTTTACTTTTTTTTTTTTTAACCATAGCGCTGCTTGCATTAATTTTAGATTTAAAACCTGAGTAAGCCTCTAACTGAGGAATAATTGTTTGGTGTGATTAGACTATTATTACAATTTAGTGCTATAAGACTACAATTTAGTGCTATTTCGATTTTCTTTGCCAGCAGGATAAAATGTTAAATTTAGCCAGACGAAGTTACAATGTCCTTCTCTATAATGCCTCGTTTTGATTTATGAGGCACATGTAACAATTATGAAATAATTTTCAACTGTAAACAGTTTTCCGCGTGTTTGCTTCACACTCAATTGCTTCCATATGAGTGAATACCAGTTCAAAGCTAGCGGTGAGGTTTCGCTACAAACAAAACAGCCTGCATCTTAAACAGAAAGAGTTCAGGGACAGACAAATTTACATTTGTCCATAATATACACGCTTATATAAGCATATACTGTATATTAATTTTTTTTCTTTACAGTTGTACTGGAGGAATAAGGGTAATACAGCTAGCAAGGCAGTCTGTTATGACAACAGTTGTGATTAGCATTGTGTCAAACCATGTTGTTTGGTTCATTAGCATATTTTTTTTCCTAATCAAAGGAGTAAAATGTGAAAATAAAATGTAAAAAAAAAGGGAAAAGATTTAATATGATGGTTTGACATGTGTGTGTGTGTGATGACTAGCAGGGCTTTACTCCCAGCTAGCTCTGATAGCTTCATCGCTACCAAGTAAACAGTAAGGAAGAAAAAAATGTCACCACTAAACCGACTGGAAAGTCGGAGCGAAGATCTTTTCCGCGTGGGCTCTGTTTTTTGTCACAACGTTTTTTTCATGTCTCTGTGAAAAACCTCTTTTTCTGTTTCAAACTATACTTGGTTAAATAAACAAACTGAATAAATGATTGCCTATAAATCTAGTTTGCCTTGTTTTAGACAGACTATTTCTCTCCTTCCTGTTCTAGTCATCGGTCTTGCTTTTGTTTGAAGCGAGGGTGAAGCAAGTGAGTCTACAGTATGAGAACAAATCACTAAGTGCTCTAAATCCCAGTGTGTGTTTGTCTGTCAGATGCCAGCACACTCCCAGTGCTACTACTAAAAGAGCACACACACCACAGGGATGGTGTTTTCATATCTAACTGTATTAGTCTTAAAAAAAAAAAAATCTGAAAACATCAAAAACAAACAAACGATAATTTCTTCTTAAGTCCATATTCTCTATTCCTGATTTTTGTTTCTGTTTTAAAACAGTGGTCTAGGCGATATTTAAAAAAGCCCTAATTACTCAATGAACATTAAAAATTTTTTATACCATGATCTACTTCATTTGACTATCAAAGTACAATTTGCCTGTGTAGTGGAAATCTGAATATAGTGAAAATATGTCTATAGCGTTGAACTTTTCGAAGTATGTTCAATTTAAGTCATAATTGATGTAAAACTATCTAAAATGTCCTTTTTACTAAACTATATATTTGCCTTTTTTTCATTTATCCAAATTCAAATAAAAATTTGACACATATACAGTTCTACACAGTATGATATGAAGTGAAATGCTCATACGACCACAGATGACCTGAAAATTTTAAAATACGAAAAATAAGAGTTTTCCAATTTGACTATATAGAAAAGTATAAAATATGAGATTTAAAAATGTTTTTTTTTACAAATTAGAAATATAGAAAACTATAGAAAAACTTAGGTGTAAATTATTTTATTTTTCATTTATATTATGTACAAATAATAATAAAATAAAATTTAATAAAATAGATTTGAAGAGGAATATAGAAACCATGACCACACATGTGCAAAATAATGTGCAAAGTCACAGTTTAAAGTTCCGTGGTGTGTAAAATGTGCAAATGTGCCATATGTAATATGTGATGTGCATCATGGTGTTCTGGTTGGGAGTTCTTCCTGGTCTTTACTTTATCAGGTAAAATTTCCCTTCATTCAAGATTGTCATAGTTTCTAAGATATTTTTGTAATTTATTAAATGATTTTTAAAAAAGTATCATTGGCTTGGTTTGGTTATCTTATATGCTGTTGAAGAATTGTTTATTGAAGAAGCTAAAATGAATTAAATAAAAAAATGAATAAAATTTAGTAATTTTTTTTTTCTTCTGTTAAAAAAAAAATACCCTCATCAACTGAGCAAACACTTGGATTCAAAACAAATTCCACCTCTTTATTCTCTCGTGTAGTCTGAGAGACACTGACAATCAGCAACATGAAGAGCTAAAAGAAAGAATGAGCGTAAAGACAGAAAGGGCTCCGGGGCCAGAAGGGAAAAGAGCTCTTGACAAACCCGATTAATTGAATACAAGTGGCTTCTTTCACGAAACCCACACTTTCTTTTGCCTGGTCACGAGAGTTTCGACGTGGTTTTCCCTGACGCCTTGGAGACGTGATGTGTTCTTGTTTTGAACATTTCACCTCCTGTAGGTGCACAAGGATGGGCTGAAGGGGAAGAGAGCTAATTCAATTCCAGCCTAATAATAATCTCTTAAAACTCAACATGTTGATACCTGGTGAATAGGGTTACTGCTTTTTAGTTCCTCTTTCTGTGACATACCAGATGAAAAATAAATTCATCAAATCGATACACATGCAGAAAACTAACTGACCATGAACGAAATTGAATCTGATCTTGACACTGTGGTAAATAATGTAATTGAATCATCTCGAGGAATCCATGAGGAGTGCTCTGTTTTCCATTATTATAGTAAAAACCCATTCCACACACACACACACACACACACACATTAGGATGGATATACTAATGCCCCAAGTCCCAAACCTCTAACTGCATGGTGATGGCGGTAAATTAGTCACAGCTATAAAAATGTATGCAGCTCCTCACATACACGTGTGTGTCCTTCCTTACCTTTCAGTCTGTTACAAAGATTACAATCACAATGTGTATTTTAAAAAGAAATAAATCCTCTGGTAAAATGTCAAGCTTGAAATTCTTGACATATATACTCTTAATTGCGGTTTGTATTTCTGTCACAGATAGCTACATTAACATTAGTTCTGCATTCTGTTCATGCTGTTATGCTAGCTAGCATTTGAGAGCTTAGCCAACCTCAGAACTTTGTTTTCATACTTAAAAGACATTTAGGAGTTTATCCTCTGAGTGGACATTTGTTAAAGCTGTCCTTAAGCTTTTACAGAGGATTTATTTTTGTAAGGAATTTGTTTTCCTCATGATTTCCCTCAGCATGTTTGCTAGCTAAGATGACTCAGCTTTTCTAACTCACTAACTGCGATATAACATTAGTACCATCTCAGACAGGTTATAAATTTTATTTTATAATTTAAAAAAATATATATATATTTTTAAAGTTTTATCTGGTGTGTGTACTAAATCAGAACTCTGCATAACATGATTCCAAATACTTTTATGCTAAGTTGCTGCTATTTGCTAAGATAAACACATGCTAAGTGCCCTGAACAGGGGTTTGTGTCACAGATATGTATTTTCAGGTATGTAAATAGCTTTGGCTGTACTGACCAAAAGCTAAACAGGGTCAGGCTTGTATGTTTTCTCTCTCTCTCTCTCTCTCTCTCTCTCTCTCTCTCACACACACACACACACACAATCTAGTAGCTGTAGTCACATGCTTAGCTTACTGCTAGCTTCCCTTGCAGATATTCCTCCGCTTACTCTTCTCTTTTTTTGGGCAGCAATAAGTAAATGAAAACCATTTCCTGATGTGAGTATAAAATAATTGTTTTTTCTTGCTTTGCCACTTGTTGGTATAAATATAGAATTTGCTAAATTAGCCTCCAGATGCGAACCTATAGAAGCTGAAGGAGTAATAAAAAATTATTAGTGTGACTGTATAGTTAACTGCATTAGGTTTGTAGGCTCTGGTTATGAACTTAAAGAAGCTAACGTTCGTGAAGAGAGTGGAAAATGTGTCATCATAGAGTCCAATTGCCACAAGCAATGGTGGCCTGTAAATGCAAAGCAAACTAAAATTGCAACAACACATCAGAAAAGAACCTGCAGCACAACAACAACTACAATTAAAAAAAATAAAATAATTTTTGATTGTAAGAAAAACACAATTTACTTTTTTTGTTGTGCTCCCGAATTCTTATTCTTTATTTTTGAACTTACAGCTGAGTGTTGCAGACCCGACCCTGGTGTTCTAGATTTTTCTACTCGCAGAAGCTTCATCATTTAGCTAATTTCTACCCTGGCTTCCCCTCCCCACTCCCCCAACATGTGTTTGCTCTTTTCAGATGCTTACTTGATGGATTGACCAAATGCTGCATTCACATAAACAAACCGAATGGTTAGCGCTCCTGACCAGCAATGACAGACACACGCACACACACATTTCCCTGATCTCCTGGTTGTGGTTCATTTGGGGTCTGACATGCCGAGGCATAAAAAGTGACGGGATCAAGAGGAAGCTATAAAGCTTCTTCTCCAAAGGGTGTCCGCTTACTGACCAGATGGACAGCGAGAGCTCACGCCGACCTTCCCTTCGAATTCCTACACCTTTTACAAACCGTGTTTACGGCTGACCCGCCGGACCAAAGATCAGCCGGAGCTTTACTAGGCACGATAAAGCTGACGGAAACATCAGAAGCCCAGAACGCCCTTCAAGTCCCGGACAATTAGCTTCTGACCCCATCTTAAAGCCCCCCAGTCTACCCCCTCCACACACAATCACCCTCTCAGACACTTCTGATTTTATAGCCATAGATTTAGCTTTACATTGTTGTCTGTGTGCTTTTATGCCTCCAGACACTTTTAGCACTAACTGAGTAATTCCCTCTTAAAACCCAACCCAAAAAAACAACCCACTGTGTGTTTACTACGATTAGTTAGCTTTAAAACGCTAATCCACAGGCTTTACGTACAGATGTGCTCAGCATGACTTGCCTTTAGCACATCATGCTAATTCTACGATTAACGCTAGCATTAAAATGTTTAAGAGCTAAATATACTGTAGACTCTTACATAATAAGCTTTTTCGTTTTGCAACATGGTAGCTTTATACTAATTCTGTTACGTACAAAGGCAACTCAGAATATAGACCTTTTCACGTGGCTATGCTAAGTGCTAAACCCTACATTTTAGCGATAGCGCTGCATTGTTTTGCACAGACAGGAAGCTAAAGCAACATATCGATGTGGCTGATCTGACGAAGGAAATGGCGCAGACAGCAAAACAAAGACATATATCAGACCCAGGTAAAGATGCAAATCAGGTGGATACAAAACTACAAGCTCTTTCATAAGCAGTGGGTCGCGATTTAGCGCTACGTATTTGTTTTAGAGTACTTTAAAGAATGATGAGATTTGTGAAAGAGGCTGCGGGTTGAGTTAGAGCAGGATAGATAGTGTAGCGTCTGTTTTTGAAAAGGCTCATGTCCGTTCTAGATAAGAAGTCAGATTTCGATTTATGTTTTTTTAAACATTTTTTTTTTAGAAAAAACCGCCACAAAGCAATTAGCAGCCACTTTATTAGGAACACATATAGACCTGCTTATGTATAACACAAACTGGTGCGAAAAACAAGAGGTTTTATGGTAGTAAGTAAATGCAGAGACTCATTTAAGCTGTAATGAAACAACACTTCTTATAATTGTGGTGAGAATCTCAAAACACATAACACATTCTATCTTGAGTTGGATTGCTACAGCAGTTTCTGGGGTTTTCTGACATCTTTGGAATAAAACACTTTGCGATGTGCTAACACTTACTCCACTATTTTCCTGTAACAGCACACCACAGAGTGTGTTACGCCTTATTTGGTAATAATGATCCAGGCCCAGCTGGAATTTTCTGTAGTCTCTTCCCAGAGATTTGTCCAATGTCCAAGTTTATTTGTTCGAAGCGCTTGTCACAGCTCCCAGTTGAAACTCTCACACTATCAGGAGCACGAGGTCTACGGTGTCACGCGAATTCAACTGAATAGTCATTGCTCAGTCCCGAACTCTCTCATTATCTCTGCAGCTGCACAAATATGAGAAACAGCCCCTCATTTTCAATCCTGTCAGATCTCATCCACCATCGCTGTCTCAGGCTTAGAGTTCAGATCCTTACTGCATCAAACCCTGATCTCAGACCAGCACATGGGCTTAGAGTAGATGAACACGAGTCTACTGTGGAGGCTCAGTGTGTGTGTGTGTGTGTGTGTGTGTCTGTCTGTGTGTGAGAAAGAAAGAGAGACAGAGTGAGAGAAAGCGTTTCCACATTACTGTCCTCAGTAAGATCAGATAAATAAAGCCGCTTCTCTGTATCTTTTCTTTACAGTATTGTTTGAAATAAATATTATATTAATCCATTTTCAATCTTTCATTCAGTTTATTCATTTAATCTATTTTTCAATTTTCTTTTATCCTTTATTTTTTCAATTCCATCTTTCTTTAAAATTTTTAAATCAATGTTTAATTTCTTCTTTATAGGTTGTTTCTTTTGTTATTATTTTTTATTAAATTTTTCTTCCTGCTACCTGCTAACTTTCTTTTTTTCCTTGTCTGTTTATTAAGTTAATTTATTTTTCCTCTTTGTCTCATTATCACTTTCTTTTCTCCCTATCTGTTTCCCTCTGTTACTTCTTTTACAATAATTTCAGATCAATTTGAACTTCTTTCTTTCTTTCTTTCTTTCTTTCTTTCTTTCTTTCTTTCTTTGTGTTTTCATTTAAAATTTTTTCTCACTTTCTCATTCTCTCACATCTCGTTAGTTTTAGCAGTTTTATTTCTTTTCCCTTTTGTCTCACTCCCTTTCTTTTATCTCTCTATCTATTTATATCTGTTACTTCTTTGTTTTAAAATTCAAATTCTTTTAAAAAATATATCTTTCTTTTTATTGTCCACTTTCATATTTTACTTTTATTCTAATTTTCTCTTCATCGTTTCTCTCTCGCTGTCTCCTTCCCTTACTGTTTTTAGATTCAAGGTTTAATTTCTTTAATTTGTTTTCTTTTTCATTCCTTTTTTTACATTTCCTTCTTGATTTATATTTCCTTTACTCTTTCTTTCTTTCTTTCTTTCTTTCTTTCTTTCTTTCTTTCTTTCTTTCTGTTTCTCATTTTATTTCTTTGCGATATTTTCTCCCTTTTTCTCTTTTTGTCTCTCTTTCTGTTTCCTTCTCCTATTTCTTGATTTTTTAATTTCGGATAACTTTCTTTCCCTTTTTTGTTTGTTTCCCTTTCCCTTTTCTTTCTTGTTTCTTTATATATTTTGGTTCTTTCCCATTCCTCTCTAATTCTATCTCACTATTTCTTTTATATCTGTTTTCATTCATTTTTTTCCTTTTACATTTACTTTATTATTTTGTCATTAATTTCTTCCAGAATTTAGAATGAATTGCTTTAACTCTTTTTAGGTGTACATGAAAGGGTAGGTGTTTACACAACAAAACTGTGATTTAGGCAGTTTTTTTTTTATTGTTTCTACTCCAATAATTAATATCTACTGATTATTTTAAGACAAATGCTCTAAAACCTAAGGAGACTGTGGGAATGGGCCAGAAGTTTGCTACATGGTGACCATAACATTAGTGTGCACTTCAGAGGGTAGTTCATCAAAGCCTGGGCAGAAGCTGATGTCTTAAGACTTGGGCATAAACACCCCAATCAGGCACTGACAAACGGCAGAGTTCCCAGCGGGTGTGTAATCGGAGGGATTAACCCTGAGAGGTCTGGAAGAGAGTCCATAACTCTGCCTGTGTGTGTTTATGAGCAGCCAGTGCACAGACAGGTTTAAACTTGGCTTCAGTAATACTCATCACTTAGCACGCTGAGAGATACACTCTGTAAGTGTGGCCTGCGAGGATGAAATGCAGATCTGAGAGGGAGTTACAGGGTGACAGCTCTAGAGATAAACTCGAGCTGTTAGTCAGACCACAGAGAGAGAAAGTAAGAGAGAGAGCAAGAGAGAGATTCAGCAAGAGACTCACTCTCACTCACTCATCGTCTGTACTGCTTAATCCTGTATACAGAGTACAGGAATCGAACCTGGAACCTGGAGGTGTAAGGCAACAGTGCTAACCAATACGCCACTGTGCAGCATCAATTCAAAATCGCTTTTCACAACAAAAATCGCTTCTCACAACATCAACAGTAATCAAAATATTGCTGCTTACCTTTAAATGAGCTTGATGCTAAAATCATTTCGTTAAAATCTATATATCAGAAAACATATACACACTCCAAAAAAAAAAAAAAAAAAAAAAAAAAACTCTTTTTAAGATTTCCATTATTTTTACATTGTACTTACTCTTTGAATGAACTTAATTAAATCATGGAAGGAATTTCCACGTGATTTAAAGGCTTTCTTTCAGCATTAAGCAATTTTTTTGGCCCAACTTCATGTTCTTAGGTTCAGTCAAATTAATTGATTAGGTTCATTTAGCTTATTTACTACAGCTGCGTCCAACATCATTTAATACTATTAAGCCAACATATTTTAAGGTTCATCCAACATACTGTAAATGAATAGGGTTGGTACAACAAAATTTTGAGTTGTAAATTAAGTTGATTCAACTCAAGAAAATTTAATTGGCACAACAGAATTGCTTAATGCTGAAAGAAAGCAATTGAATCACGTGGAAATTCTTTCCATGATTTAATTAAGTTCATTCAAAGTGTAAATACAATGTAAAAATAATGGAAACCTGTTCTAATTTATATGAAATTTAAGTGAAACTATCGGCAACAAAGATCTTCAAAAATCCAGACAGACCAGCTGATTCAACTTACTACCAGTTACAGTGGGTGCTCTAAGGTGTTGGTAAATTAAAGACTTCGCTGCACTGGCCAGCCATGACTGGGGTTGAAGAGCCCTGATCAACGGAAATTCTGTGAAGGAATGAAGCATAAAACAAACAGGATAAAACTGAGACTATATTTAATAAAAACCCTGTTTTACACCAGCAGCAACTTCTCAATTTGAGAATATGTACAAAATATAAAACACCACAAATAAGTATTAATCACAGAAACATTTAATTTAACACCAACAGAAAAGCTTTGTACTTTATAACTGTACTTTATGACTTTAAAATATGATAGACAGCTATGGTTGGTCAGGAGACTCTTGAAGTCAGATGCAGACAGCGGACACTTTTTAGTCACAAACTGATGTGAAAAAAATATAGAAATAAATATTCAATTAAAATCCATGATACTTAATTTACCAAATGATAAATACTTATACTTTGCTCCTATTGCTTCACAACTCATGAGAGCAGACCGAAACCAGAACCGAACCGCAGATTAAGCCCGCGCATATAACTGTTAATATTTTAAGTGTGATTAAAAATACAAGAAATAGACTAAACTTCGCTAAGCAGCAAGTGACATTTATGTTCAGTATTTCATTTCTATTTAGAAAGATGGGAATAAATTCCTGCTTAGCTCTTCCAAACACCCGCCAAACGTTTGTCTTCTCAACAAACTGTGCTCTCTTCTCGCGACGTTTTCTCGCGACGTCTTCTCGCGATGCTTGCTTTGATATTTACGATTTTCGCATAGTGACAAGATCTCCTTGGTTTATCTCATCATGATTGAATCTAATACCTGATAAGTTGTTGAATTTCAAGCGAATACAACATGATTTAATCATGTTCATCTTGGAAACATGAACTTATTGTGTACAAATGATGTAACAGGTCATTTTTTTGAGTGCAGATTTCGTAGTTTTAAAGCTTTAACACTGTTTGAGGAGTTAATTCACCTTTGTTAGCTTTCTAGTTTTTTTGCTAGCACAAGACAAACACTGAGGCACCAATGTTTCTCTCCCCACTTTGTAGCTCAAATGCACCATGGTTGAAAATGGCATTATTCCAATTTAACTTCTGAGTAAAATGGAATGCAGTGTTAGTTAACAGTCCTAGTAAACCAAGTTTAGGGTCAAACCAAGGACCCTGTAGCAGGCCACAATGTTCCCACTGTGCTTAATTACACATAGACTAACTAATGATAGACTAACTAATGATAAGTGAATACCTATCAAACCTACTGAAAGGATACTATTTGGGCGGCATACAGTATGTCATGTCAACAATCACAATGACATCAGAAAGCTTTAAAGAAAAAAAGTTGTTGTGTGTGCGTGAAATCACCTTTAGTTCAACATGGAATCAACATCCAAATTTAAACTGTTTTCAGATTCAGTTGGCCTATGAACTGGAATTGAGAGAGAATATCTGGTCATCTAGACAACCAGAAAAGAAGACACATGAATATCAAAGTCCGCTGAAACCAGATTGCAATTTTGAAAGATCCACAGCCAAAAAGAGGAAAACATGCGCATCAACCACCAATATCAGAGATAATACAAATGTCTGGTCTGTTTTCCAGCGTGGCAAGAAGAAGCCCATTTGAAGTTTGAGCAAAGACACATGAGGATCCTGCAGAAGGTTTTGTGATGAGATGAAACCAAAGTAGAACCTTTGGAATAACCAGAGGCATCCTGACTGTGAAGCATGGTCATGGAAACATAACATTGGGCGCATGTTAACGTGAGGATCCAGGGTGGTAATTAAATGCTCAATTAAATGGACTTTTTTTTTTCAAAGTAAGATAAAGACATTACTTTCATATGGTTTAGTTTGTTGTATTGATCAGGGGAAACAATTCTCATTTAAACCAATGAGATTTACAAAATATACACATGTATGTATTAATTTTTCTATCTACTGTATTATGCACTAAATATCTTTTAGTAGACAAGGTTGAAATTGTTTCCAACCTTGAAATCAGATTAGGATAGATTAGGTGTGGTTTGTGCTTATTTGCCCAAAAGAATATGTTGAACACATTTGTAGCACCCCTGTGTTTCTCTTCAGACAGCACAAACAATAGATAATGTGTTTGGGTGTGAGTTGACCCATGAGTTTTGCTCCAACACAAAGACTTTCGGGTCAATTCCGTAATGTCTTTCCATTCTCTCATCTCTGTATTCATCCCAAATTCCCCAAATTGAAACCTTTCTACATCACTCACATTACCTAATATTTTACCATCATTATCTTTAAGAAACTTTTACAAATGAGAGTTATTATTATATTATTTATACAGTCATGAACAATGATTAAAATTCATTGTAACTTTATAAATATAGGTAATTTGCTACAAAATTGGGGATACAGATATACTCATTGAGCTCTGCTAAAAAGTTTCCCCCAACATTTAATCCATAGAATGTACTGGCACTTTTAGTACAGTGAAGCAAGATAGAACCAGAGGTATTACCTCTAACCATAACAATGGACAGAATTTTTAAAATGTGGCCTTTGACCTTCCTTGTCTCTATAATGGTTCATCACAGGAGGTCTCTGAAGGTTGAGTGCATCTCAAAGCGTCTTCACACTCTGGGGTTCAAAGCGTCTGAGAGTTCCTTTCCAGAAGATGTCCTGCATTGTAGGCAAGCAGTGGACTAGAATGAAAAGGCAAATGTGTTCAAGGCATAAAAATTACATGGAATCCAATTTTCCCCCACACAAACTGCTTTGATTTACTTAAAAAGATTTGCAAAGCCAACAGAGTCCATATCCTCCGAGTCCAATTCTAAATCAGATGTTGGCATGATTATGTTAGCAAACGAGACCTAGCATGACCCCATGCTTTGAAGAAAGGCTTGTGAGCTTGTGTATGGAGGCGTGACGTGACCTTGTTCTTCTCTCCAACACAAAGATGCAAGCTTCTAAATCCTCCCAGCCCAATCATATAAAGCTACATCAACCACATACATCTTTCAGTGCCAAAATCTCTGTGAAATAAAGATCTTTCATCCACTGAAACATTATGGAAATTGTGATAAAACTGACCACTTTTGCAAAAGCGAGAATTCAAGCTACATCTCTTAACTATGCTTAAAGCGTTAAATTGGTGTAAGCTAAACAACAACTGCCAGTCTCTTCCCCTGATGCTAACATTACCCATTAAAAACCTTAAAAATCTTTAAGGAACTGTTTCACAAAAACCTTATAAGAAGGTTCCACAAATGATTGGCTAATGTTAGCACATACAGCAAAAGTTAAATAATTAACCTTATGAAGCTTAAATTCTTTACCAAGATGAAGATGTTGTTCACATCATATTTAAAACATGTCCCCTTTGGCTGTGATATGTTTGACTAGGATTGCTTGGTAAAGATGATGATAGTGCTCCTAAATGTGCCCCTGAGGCATTTCTAATCCCATCACCTATCCCCCAAATCCCACTGAAATTCCACTGAAATTCCAAAAGCCCCCAGGACTATTCAGACCAATCAATTATTAGTAACAATAATTCTTTCCTGTCAATCACAGCTTAGCACCAATAAGTCCTTCAAACTTCAAACCTGTGGCTCATGAAGTCCTCTAACAGGGAGCAAGGCAGCTAGTGTGGGTTGATTGAGATGTGAGGCTTCTAACTGTCAAACTCAGCTTATGAACGGATCAGATAGCAGCAGGGATTTATGAGGTCCTAATGTGTGTAATGAGAAAGAAAGAGGGCATTTGAGAATTACACCATATGGACAAATGTATTTGGCCAAACCTGTTATTGAATTAAGGCGTTTCGATCAGGCCCCTTATTCCCAGTGAAGGGCAACAGCTTGGGGTCGGCCCTTTTCTATTCCAACATGACTGTGCCCATGTGTGCAAAACAAGGACTATAAAGACATGGTTTGATGAGTATGGTGTGGAAGAACTTGACTGGCCCACAAAGAGCCCTGACCTCAACCCTCATAAAGCACCTTTGGGATGAACTAGAGCAGAGATTGTGAGCCAGGCCTTCTCGTCCAACATTACTGGCTGACCTCAAAAATACTCTACAGAATGAATGGAGACAAATTCCCACAGAAACATTACGAAATCTTGTGGACAGCCTTCCAAGAAGAGTGGGAGCTGGTTTAGCTGCAAAAGGAGGACTGACTCCATATACGTATTTCAATACAATGTTATTGCTGACCAAATTATTACACACTTCTATAGAAACACTGTATAGTTCCCAATATGCAGTACCAGTCAAAAGTTTGGGTTTATTTCCTGCTTTCCTGAACACTTTTTTTCAAAACTGTGAAGTAACACATGGCATTAGGTAATTACGTAACAACAAAACCAACAACAGTCAGTTGTTATTTTAAGACATGAAGGTCAGCTGTTCTGGAACAGTTCTTTCAAGAACAGTATTGTCATGTGCGTTTGCAAAACTCATCAAGCCCCAGGTTGAAACTGGCTCTCATGAAGACCTTCCCAGAAGAGCCAGACCAAAACGTTACCTGTGCTGCAGAGGAGAAGTTCATTTAGAGTCACCAGCTTTAGAAATCACCAATTAACAAACAGCACCTCGGATTAGAGATGTTATGATGCTTTACAGATATATCTCAATATCAACTGTTCAAAGAGATTATTGCACATTTTGGACGCCTTCAGCATTGTTATATAGTGTAGAAAGAAATTAAAATCAAGACAATGGAATGGAATTACATTTGAATGGTAGTGTATGTCCTCATAACTACATGTCCTCTCTCAAACAGTTCACTTAAAGACCTGCCTCAAAGAACGATCTAAAACAGATGACCAAAAGAACCAATTCAAAGACCTGACTCAAATGAATGACTGAAAATGAAAGTGCTGACTCAGGGAGGCAACTAAAGGAGCTGATTCAAACTGCAGACTTGAGCTCATCCAAAGACTCAATGAACTCTAAAAAGTTAAGTCAAAAATGTCTCTCAAAGAGTTAACTCAAAGTGCAGACTCGGAGTCAATTCAAGCGGTTGACTCAAAGAGCGAACTATAGACCTGACTTAAAATGCTGACTCAGAGAACTGTCTCAGATTTTTAATTTAAGGAGTTATCAATTAAATATCAAAGAACTCAGTCAAGGACTCAACTTTATGACTTTATGACTTGACTCGAAAGGTTCTTTCACATCACACTCAAATTGTTTACTCAAAGAACGATTCAAAGAGAAATGGAAGGAGTTTACCCAAAGAGCTGCCTCAAAGTCATGACTAAACAAGCTGAGACAATAGGTCTCCCAGAAAGCTGATTATAAGAGCTGACCCAAAGAGCCAATTAAAAAAAAGTTGCCTTAAAAAGCTGACGCAAAATTTATCCTTTGTACAAAAACATGTCGCCCAGCTGTATAATTATTATTCTAGTTGGCTGTCTTCTAGGTTAAGGTTAAGGTTAGGGTTTAAGGGTTGAAATTATTTGCAAATATTTGTCCTTTTTTAAAAAAAATAAAATTTATTGTTAATTTAAGCCACTTTACGAAAAATCCAACTGCGAAGCGAAGTGATGGAACGGAAATCATGTACAGGGGCCGACGTTTCTTGATATACAGGAGGAAGATAAAACGCCAGAATGCTTTGTGTTCCAGATGCTTGGTGTATTCCTGTGTGATTTGCATTGTGCATGAGGTCAAATGAAAGAAAAAGACTATACATCAATCGCAGATGTGAACCTGTAGCTTTACAGATCTTAATTAGGCATTCGCCTGGGGTGAAATACCGAATGTTTACACTCGTGAGTACGTTTGATTCATCATAAGAAGCATCAATGAAACACAGGCACATGGAGAAATCTGTGTATTTATATAAGACAATGTAGCTAGAGGGCTGTTTCGGTACAATCTGGAGATTCACACACACTGAGAAACGGAGTGTGTTTGGGGAGTTAAATGGAATTCTTATTTACAGCTCATGATGAGTCCGGGGATGAAAGAGCGCCTGCGGAGAGAGAGCGCTGGGTGTTAAACAGCTTCTTCATCATGATCGGATTATACTCCCCTCACACACACACACACACACACAACGCAGACATATAACTAAAAAACGCCCACCCACACAAATGCATGACGTTGAGATGCACAAATCTGTCAGTATTTAAACATTAATAAAGGTGACATGAAATAAAATAAAAGCTCCATCAGTAGTAAAGGCATCTGGAGTGTCCACTTAAAACATCTGGTTAAGACACAAACTGAACCATGACCAAACAGGAACCATTTATTGTCTAAAAACCTGAAAAAAAAAAATTTATGAATTTTTTTTGTCTAAAATAATCATATTAAAAAAACAACAACAACAACAACACACTAACACCAAAACTTTACCACTTGCCTGTTTTTTTTTTTTTTTTTTACAGAAAGATGTAAAACAAGCCTTAAATAATCGCCAGTTACCCATGCTGCCTCTTTACACGTAAACATTTACCCCCTTAAATGGCTCTTAAGTTCAAGTAATAGATCACAAAACTCATATAACCAGAGCAAATAAACCTCCAGGTAGAGTGTAGAATGTAAAATGTAGTGTGTGTTGTCTGTGTGTGTGTGTGTGTGTCCATAATTCACTCAACACATCTGGTCTTCTGGCCTGTGCTAGCATGGCCGCAGAACTATCAGTATTTTCTTTTGGCAGACTTCGGTCTTGAAACGACCAGAAAATTCAATCACCTTGTGTTTATTATTTGTGCACAGGAGTGCATTTATAATACGCTGTTTTTTAACCTGTCATCATCTGTGCGAAATATTTATTTCTAATAAGAATACATTTAACGTACAGACTTTATATTTTCCTTCATATTTTTGATTTCCTTCATTACTTTTCTTTGTTTGGTTCATACAGCATGGAGCCTTTTTTTAAATACCGTATATCTAGCAGCAGCCGTGGCCAAAAGTATTAAGACAACATGTGCCATGCATTATAGAACGTTCTTCCTGTGCGCAAAAAAAAAAAAACAAGTAATGTCAGTAATTATTTCTCGTCTATCTGGCCGAAGAGTTGTTCTAATTAGAATCAGCTGCTTCCGTTAATGGATGGAACAAATATGTGGCAGGACGTTTACTTTCTGAAGCCAGGGTGTCCACATCTGCACACAAATGGCTGAAACTAGGGCATTCTCAAATGAATTGTGAACTTCTGTGGAGGATTTATGTACATGATCTTCAGGAAGCAATCAAGAAGCCATGGATCGACCGAGTGACACCAGAGTACTGCAGACGTCGTTTTTTGCCTCTAAGCACTGTCCAGCAGGTTTTTATATAAAATATTTATTGATGTCGATGAACATTGACATTTAGGCGTTCGACAGGCGCTCTTATCAAAAGTCCTTTGAAGTTTCCATCACTGGATATATACAGTGCTTACACTCAGTTACTATGTTACTAACCAAGTACCATCAGTCAAACACAGTTGGGTTGAGATTTTTTATTTAAATTTTCTTTTTGGGGGACGTGGCGGCGTGGAGGAGGGAGATTCAGTCCAAGTATTGAAGAAGTCCAAGTATCATCCAAGTATCATCATCTTCAGCACTTTATCCAGAATACAGGCTTGGAGGACACGAGGCAGGGTACATCCTGGATCACAGGCCTTACACACGCTCATTCACACACTACACACAAAAAAACAATTAGCCTAATCTGCGTATCTTTGGACTGTGGGAGGAAACCCAGCGTACTCAGAGGAAACTCCAGACTCTGGAGGTGCAAGGCGACAGTGCTAACCACTAAGCCTGGATAAATTTCATTGCATAAATTAACACATTATTCTTATTATCTTGTTTGTAATTAATTACAATTATATATTTCATTTTTGTCATTTAAACATTTAACTCAATATTTCTGACCACTAGTGTTTGCTATTACTAAAGAAAGACTGAAGAAGAATGCACTCATTATAAAGCTGTGGTTTGAATTACAGCTGGATCTACTTTCTGAACTGCTGTTATGGAAAAATAATCAACAACTTACTTCTGACCAGAATTCATCAGCACCAGCACGTTACATTAAAACTATCATATTGTTGCTGTTAAATTAGTGTATATTATTAGACCTGCGTGTAAGTATTGTGCACTGCATGGATTCACTGTGTGAATTGGTGTTGACTCCGGCTCGAGATAAATCCGTTCTACGCTTGTACACTCGTATAAAAGATTCTGGTTGCGATGATTTGCAGGCCACTGATCCACTTGCCCCTTTAGTTATCATCATTAAAACGGTACAGGTGGGAACCGAGGCAAGGCCTCCGCCTTCAGGATCACCGCGGACTTTTTTAAGCGCAAGAGCAATCGTAAACAGACGAGCGTTCTCTGTCTGAGAGGCTCTGTTGCTCCCGGGTTGGATTGGTTTGCATCAGGTTTAATGTGTACGAGCATGTGCTCGAAGCGATCATCTCGAAATAACAGAGATATATCACTGGTGCAAAGCGTTCTCTGTTAGAAAGCAATATGTTGTGAATTTAAAAACTGGCGTACTCATAAAGAGAAAATCCAAACCATACTTCATTTTGGATACATGTTTTAGGGTGTGCGTTCTAAATTTCCTGGTGACTTGCATGTGTTTAATGATGTCACTTTAGAAAAAAAAAAATTAGAATTTTATTCAAACATTTTATCCTAATAAATGTAAAGGTTCAGATGAAAGGCTGCACATGACTTCTAAAAGTAAAGCATATGATTAAAGACTTGTGGGGCATACTGTTACAGGAAAATGATATTTTCATAGGGATCACCGAATGACGGATCGGATATAAATCTAATAAAACCACCTCCTGGAACATCACACTATAAATTTAAACTTTGTGTGTTCAGAGAACTGAATGATACGTTAGCACTTTGTGCGGTTATCTGTTTTTGTAATCAATTGCTAAGGCATCCAAGCACAGCAGTGTGTGTGTGTGTGCGTGTGTGTGTGTGTGTGTGTGTGTGGAGTCAGAGTTTATCAGTGTGGTCAGATCCTGAAGTTAGTAAACTGACAAATTAGTGTGATAAGCATTGTTTGTTCTTAAGGTTACTGAGCTTGGCGCCTGACTTTATTCCTCTTTATCATCATATAGTTTAGCTCTTTTTTAATGAGCAAGTTTATTAATTTGCAAAAAAAAAAAAAAAAGTCAAACCGAGAAACTGGATTTTTTTAAAGCCTGGACCTTAAATGTTTTCAAAAAGGGATTCAAGAAGAATAGCTTTAAACTAGGCATGAGAATCACCAGGGACTGATATTATTATCATGATTATCATAATACCTAGGTGTCGGTTTTATTTGTATTGTGAATTTGTTTCATGATTTACAAATATCCTGAATTGATATATACTATACGAATATATATATATAAATTTACTTTTGTTTTAATATTTATTTCCTATCTAGATATTCTTTCTTAGATAATTAACTTTTTTGTATTACTCCTATTAATAGTCTTGTTTTAAGGTCAGGGCAGTTGCCTAAGCATTTCACTGCATATCGTACTGTGTATGAGTGTGTATGTGACAAATAAAATTTGAATTCAAATTTGAAATTTGAATTTGAAATACATTTTTTTCTGATTTTTTTGCAATTCAAACAAACTTTGCAAATATTATTATCAATACCAATAACAATTGATATTCGATACACAAATTGTCATCACAATATGTAACTGAATAAATTTTTCCGAATGTCTACTGAAACCCCTATATATATATATATATATATATATATATATATATATATATATATATTGGATCCTATATCCTAAAATCTTTGGGATCCAATAACAAGTGTTTATATAATATTTGTAAATTTGCAATATTTTTAGTTCTGAATGTAAAATAATATACTGTACATTTTTTATGCTTTCAAGAACATAATATTTTAAAAACATTGTGAAGCAAATTATTATTTATAGACCACTGAAGTGATGTTACTTCTGGAATTTTACTCTAACCTTTTAAAAATGTGTTTATTGTTACTTGAAACGATGACAAACCCTTGAGGACCAAAATGTTCTGAAGACCAAATTTCCATTACTTCTTTGCAACTGCTTGGTCTATATAACCAAAATAAAAAAAGCATTAGCATAGTGCCGCATTCTTCCAAAATCAGCTTCAAGACACCCGTCACAGTGGTGATAAATGCCTTTAAGAGAAAACAGTAAGAGGTTCCTGAGTGTGAACGAAGCCGGGGTGCGGAGTGACGCTGCGAGGCTGAGGCATGCCGGTGTCCACCGAATGTGTTTGCTCGTGAGGAAAACCAAACAGAACGTCTCTCTGTTTACCTGACCAAAGAAAGCTCTCCATCTCCATCTCAGAGACAGCTGAAGCTCAAGGAGGTCATGGGCTTCATCGCTCTTCTGCACATCCCTGGAGCTAATTATAACGTCTCCGAGGAGCTTGAACTGGGATCCTCAAGTTTGGGCAGTTTGGTCCACTGGGAAAGGCCTACAGCTTAAAATAGATGACAATTTGAACTTGTAAAATTAGCAGACAGATTAGAAACTAACATCTTTCTATTCAATATCAATGCACAGTACATGATGCAGCCAAAGTCCAGGTAGCAAGGGTGTTTATCTGCAGGTTACATATTAGAGTGGTCTTATTAGAGACATTATGAAGAAAATGTGTGTGCAATGCAATGTGTGTTATGAAGAACATACAAGTGTGCAATGTACAGGAGTGTTTTGAAGAAGCAAAAGTTTTCAGAACGTAAACTGTGTGGTGATATTGACTTGAACACCCAACCCACCAAGGGCTCATCTCAAGTTCACATCCCCCTGAATAAGCTCGTATTATGGTGAAGCAAATCTGGTCAGAGGAAGCCGATGGAGTCAGAACAAGAAAGTCATTTCATACAGTCATATGTATGAAATGGCATTCATCAGTAATTGCAGAATAGAAGTTAGCTATATGGGAAAGGAATGCATTGATGAATCATCTGACCCAAGCCTTGGGCAGGTAATAGATTCTTGCACTGATTCAGTCAGTAAGTCAGTCACTGGGGTCTTGAAATAGAAAGTTCTCCATCTGCTCTGGTTTGCACCACAGGATCCATTCTTCCTTTAAACCACCCCACCACCTTTACAGCTCCCCTCCGGTCATCTCTCAGCAGGACCTTTCCTACAGGTTTAATAACCCTTGCTGGGACGGTGTGGGGGGAAATTGAGTGGTGATAAAAGGGGTTTTGGGGATTGAGGGGGTTGGGATGGTGGTCACTTTGCCCTTGCCCCCTGCCCTCTAGAAGCCCTCCCTCTCTCAGCTTCTTCACATTGATGACTCTATCTGTCAGCAGATGGCGAAACCCACCCGCATAGTGTTGACTCAGGCGAAGACGCAAAACAAACGGAGGACTCAGTTCAAGCTTAGCTCCATTTATCTCTCCATCCACAAGTAGCCATTAGATTCTATATAAATTCCTCGACATTCTCCGAAGTTAACTTTTCATCATCATGCTACTTCATTTGGTTAATATAGCATAGCTATGAACTCAAAAACAGATACAAATATGAGGTTTATTTGTGCAGTTTGTGTTGCCAGAAAGTAGGATGTGAGTACATTTTGCTCCAACTGGTCCGGGATCAGTTGTCCCAAGAAGATAACCCCCAGCATGGTAAACAGGATGTGCTCGTTATGATGAACCCATGGCCTTCTCTCATTTGACCAGAACGTTACCTCCAGAAGCCATGTCATGGAAACAGTGCACCAGTGGGCATGGGCAAAGGTTAGCCATTTAAGGCAAAACAAGCTCTGGACACTGGGGATTGATCAGGAACAAGCTGGACTGATGCACATGAACACATTAGCATCACTATTTATGGGTTGTTGATGGGAAAATTAGTAAACCCTTGAGACATAAGGGTGATGGAAGGAATTTATCGAAGACTTCGAGATGAAACATCAATAAATAAGCCATATATTCTTCCCCACAGCATGTCCTTACATTTTAATACATGTTGTAGAAGTAGGGCGTATCTCATTTGTTTTCATTCCATCATTAAAAAAAAGACTTCATTATTATATATGATTATCCAAGAATACATCAGATGGAAAATCCTTCTTGCTAACCGACCATGGTGATTAACTCTCCTTCGTGTATTATGGAGAAATTAACCTTGCAGGATGGATTCCTGCTGGAGAGTTCCTCACCTTCCCAGTGGAACACATGGCTCGCATCTCGTAGCAGAGCAGGCAAAGCGAAACTTGCGGTTCATATACAAACCAGCATACTGAAACGAGCTTAGAAAGCTGAATCAGAAAGACAGATTCCTTTTCCAGTCGCTTACCGTGCCCAGACAGGAACTCTCTGCAGTCGCTCTCCTCCCTCTTGTTGGTTTTGCTTTGTGGCTTTTCATTGAAGCGACCACTTAAGCATCTGGTTCTGCATTCAGTGCATCCATAACCCTAAGTCCTGACCTTGCAGGGTCACGATGGATGTCACCAGACAATGGCATGGCCACCCTAACCGTTCTCACTTCAAAAAAAAAAAAGAAGAAAAAAAAAAGGCTTAACATGACCAAGTTGACCCTGTCTCTCCAAGTCCTGTGTGCGTAAAGGGTGGGGTGTCTTTGTGGTCTTCTCTGAGACCTGCCGATTCATCCTCTCTTTGGCATTCAGGAAGACTCGCTTTGAAGCACAGGAAGGCTCAGGGAATATCTATCTATACATAATACTTAAAAGGGAGAGGAGGTCGTTGCTTTGAGTACCTGAACTACTAAAGGTATTTGTTTGCACGGGAATTCAATTAGCTAACACAGAGCAGCGGTTGAGCGTCGAAAGTGTCACGACCCAAACGTTAATCACATTAGACAGCTATGGGCTCACGATTTAATGCACAATGAAATAAGTGCTGGGATTCTTTTATTTAACCTTCGATTTGGATTGTAAACGTTAAAGCTTCATTTGTTGCATCTCACAGCTTCATGATTTCATTTGTTTTACCATGTATGTGGATAAGAGTGGATATTTGATTTTCTCTCACCTCTGGTTATACGTCTCTAAATTCTCCTAACAACCAAATACTGTATTGATGCTCAATGGAAGTTTTTTTTTTTTGGCACAATTCTGCGTAAGCTTTAGATTATAGCTAACATCATAAATCAGTTTCTGACAGATACAAACTAGCACCCACAACCATACCAGAGTTAAAATCAAAGCCTTTCCTCCACCTCCATCTCTACGATTTAATGCCACACCCTGCTGACACATGATTCGTTTTACAGACTAATTGCATAAATAAGCAATATTCCCAATGAAGTGAGTGAATATAACTCTATATATCCTTTATTTTAGTCTCAATGCTTGATTTCTGCTTTAATTTTGAGTTGTATACTGTTCTTTCAGTAAGGACAAATGTTTGGGGGATATATAGCCTGAGAATGATGTAACCTGTTATGTGAGAAATATCATTTGACAGAACAACGTTTGTATTTCATAACTGACGAAAAAAAAAAGGAAACAGTTGTTGGTACTACCCAGGACTCTGTGCTTTAATAATTAAAAGTGGTTAAAGGCCGTAGACCCACCACACCCATTCTTTGCTCGCCCCCCTCTTCAATGCTTGAACATCTGTGCGCAATATGAACGTTATTACTTAAATTTCACTTCCTGTGAGGCCGAGGGTGCCTAGCCGAAGCCTGAAAAAGCAGGAATTGGAACACAGGAGAGCGATTTAATGTCGTTCCTCATTGTTAGCTGACGCTTTGATGAATCTGATCAGGTCCTGCCCAAGAGACCAGGATGAGATTTACAGCCAAGTCTCATCTGGGATCGATCTCTGAAACAGCTCTGAAAGAATGAAAATGCCTGTAAGCTTTAGATGTCCATCAGTCAGGAGAAACCTGTTATCTGGGCAGGAAACTGCTTCGGATTATGATTGTTGAGTAAGAGAACACGTGCCACGATCTAATGGCCAACAGAGGTTTGAGTGCCAGTCGACCCACAGCTAACTTTAAGACATGGATGGTTATGATAATGGATACATGATTCCTTGCTAGAAAAAAAATCTGTTTGCAAGTGAAAATGTTTCGTATTGGGTTCGTATTGGGTTTTTCATTTCTGAGAAACCTTTTACTTCTTCAGTACTGTAAGTCTAACAGTAGAATTGGACCTGTTGGTAACTCCAGGCGTTCTGGTCGTTTGGGAAGTGTTGGGTAATTTTCTATACAGTAAGAGCAGGTCTGCGGTTTGAACCACGTTAACCCTTTCTACTTTTATCCACAGGGGGTCCATAGTAACAGCTTCCACCGAGACCTTTACTGGAATTTTTGTCAAACAATATAATGTATATATTTTTGGAAGCAGTCATTAGTGTCAGAACGTTCTAATCCCTTTTTTTCATTATGTAGTTGTCAATGCTAACAAATTTTATTTCAATGAATGACTTAAAAAAAACATTCTAGGCACATTTAAAGGTCCTGTATTTTACTATTTTAAACTCAAGTTTGTTTGTTAATGCCTCAGCATTTTTTAATTGGAAAAATTCCACAATTTTTTTTCTAAATTTCTCTCTTGCTCCACGTTTGCCATTTTAGTGTCAATGTAAATGAGCTACTGCTGAGCCTTGTACAATCGGGGGGGGGGTCTTTTCTTCTATGAGGTCACATTAGACAAATTGACATCGAATTGGATTAAACCCTGGCTAATATGAACACAAAAAAGAACAAAAATCAATCAATGTTTTTCTGCTGTTTTTTTTATTTGTACAGACACTCGAGAGTGATCTGAATGTCTAAAAAAAATCCCTAAACAGACTTTCCATCACCAGCATCACTACTCCTTCTTATAGTGTTATATTTATTATGTACTCTTTATACTTTACTACCAATTGTATATTAGTTAGAAGCCATTGATTGGATTTACAGTCCATCCTTAAAATGAAAATGAAAGATTTCCAATACTTATTATTTTATTTTTTTGGGAAAATAAAACACTACACTACAAAGCTTTCTTTTTTTTCTTGCAAAATTTCCAAAATCCCGCCGGACTGAGAACACATTTTCCTCCCGCACCAAGTTTCTTCACTCACTAACCACCCAAAATACTCTGAAATACACGCCTTTAGCACAGAGACCTGTAAAGTAAGACTTGTCAGCTCTAATTATTGTCCAAATCTCGAGCGCTCGAGGCTTTATGGAGTGTTTTAGCGTACTTAGTGGGTGCTAAGCAAGGCTGTTGTTTTCTTTCGAGCCATACGAGAGATCGGAGACGGATAGAATCAGATTCAGTGTAACCGCTTCGAGAGTTATATTTCTTAATTGGAAATTGATTGAAAATGATTCCGGGCATGCAGGTGTGCAAAGAGCAGTGTCACGTTTCCAATATGGATCGGTGGTTAATCAAGCCTTCTACGAGAGAGAGAGAGATGGAGAAGAAGCGATACACATATACAGACAGTGATTAATAACCGCCGTCTGCTTTTAATTCCACTTTCTTGGCCTTGCTCAAGCAGGCTCTCCCCAGTTTTCCACATATCACAATGCGTTTTTAATGGGTCTTAGTGTAAGCTCCCACTCACTTATGAATGGAAGGAAGCCAACGTCGAATTCGATGAGAGTCAAACCGATCCAGTGTGAGGCTTCATGAGAAACATGAAATCGACTCCCTAAACCTTCCAGGAGTACAGGAGGTCGACGTTTAATCATACTCTGTATATTTTGGAATGTTTCTGCATATACATAAGGTTGTACCTGAATCGATTCATGACTTTTCATCTTATAAAGAGAGACAAATCTGAACAGGTTGATTCAAACAACTTGAACAGCTTCCTCAGGACGAGTCATGACCCTGACATTAGCTCGGGGCTTGCTTTCTCTCTTCTCTGATTACCCACAATGCAAGGCAGTAGGTTATTTATTCCAGGCAAGTGACTCTACTACATAACCCATTTCCTATTATAAAATAAACAAATAAATAAATAACAATAAATAATAATAATAATAATAATAATAATAAAAAATAATAATAAAAAAAATAAAATAAAATAATAATAAAAAAACAAATAATAATAATAATAATAAAAAAAAATAAAATAAAATAATAAAAAAAAAATAATAAAATAATAATACTAAAAAATAAAAACAAATAAATAACAACAACAACAATAATAATAATAATAAATAGAATAGTAATAATAGTAAGAATTATGCCAGTCAGTGCAGTACACCAGGGATCAACTATAATATTTTTTTATATAAAACATAGTGGGCATGAGAAAATTCCCTCTTTGACTTTATGCTGTAAATCTGATATGTCTAGATGCCACAAATCATCTGTAAATACCTTGAGAGAAAGAGTTCCAGCAGTTAGGACATACATGATTTATCCGGTTGTGAATCATTACTTGTTCTATCTGGCACTTTTTTGGGTTTAGTACTCTGGGAAAACGTTTATCCTGCTACAGAGGGCTTCCCTTTCAGAAAAGCTTCCAATTTTGGAATCCTTGAACCATTAAATATCCGAATGGCCTGTGAGGGACTAAAGTTTTTTTCTAACATTGCTTTCATGTTAGGTATGTGTCTGGAGTCTCAATGCTGATATGAACGAGCATTTAATTAAAACTGTAGCATCACTTAGAAATTCCATGGAGAATAATATAATATTCATTTAAAAAGAAACAGCGCTGTGGTTTAAGGACGAAATGAAACACTTGGGGGAAAAGCACACCTGGCTCTAATATTCAGATCCCACTGGAGGTCCTGATTAGCTTTACCAGGTGTGTCAGATTAGCACTGGAACTAAACACTATGGAGATGATGGATCGCCAGGAGCCATGCTGCAGATCAGGAGCTTCAGCTCTCTCGCTCGCGGTTCAAGGGCCACGGAGATCAGCAAGCTATGCTCTTGACAAATAAAGGGCCAACGCAGGCAGTAGAGGCCCAGAAAGAAAGCGTCTGGCTCGCAGTTATTGTACTTATCTTTAGCGCTTTGAAGACGGCAAGTGTTTTTTGGGAACTTGCCAGGCTTCGCCACACAATGCTGCAAAGTAAACGTCCTTTTTTGTGCCCTGTTCTCACACGAGTTTCAAAATTCATAAGGGGGCCCTTCGTGTAGAGCCCTACACAGCCTGAATAGGGTCTCGACATCAGCTGCTTGCATATAGGCCTAGAATGAGGAATTGGACTCCAAGTGATCCGTTCTCAGTGTGTCCTCCTGTGCCTCCATGGATCTAAGTGTACATATTGATTTTGGGTTAATAGTGCCATGTTGGCCAACGGCTTACATTTGTTTAGCTTGTGTGTTACGGATTAACGGAGCAAATTATTGGGAGGAGCTCTTTATTAGATGTCTACAGGACCTGATAGAAAGCAGTTTGAACGTTGGACATATCTCGGGTCGATCCATCTCACTCAAGGTTTGACGTATTCTGAGACACAGTAGTGCATCCAATGGGCAGAATCACTTAAAACCTAATTTTCATCTTCATTCATTCTGATGTTTGATGCAAACAATGAAGCTCTTGATCCGTATCTGTGCGACTTCTACACATGTCGCGAATTGCATTCATCCAAAAGTCTACACCCTTATTAAGAATAAGCCATCAGGTTCGTAACCCCGATATCCGTGTTAGTATTCTCCCCTTCCTGGTGGAAACTTCTCAGTCACCACCAGCGCCATCTTTGAAGCAAAAATAAACTCTTGATCCAAACTTAGAGCCGAGGATAGTGATGTGTGTTAACATGTAATTCTCAAACATCAAAAGCGCTGCACGGTCGGAGTGTATATTGTTCTAGACAACAGTGTTTGCTTGCAGCGTTGCTCGCTTTGTACAGAGCGATGCTTATGTCTGCCTGTTTACGTTAAGTGTGATGTGAAATAAATGCATGGAAAAGAGTGGCTCTGAGAACACACCCAGGCTTCCAAACATACAGTACAAGCTTTTTTATTTCCTAATATCGAAGGAATCCATTGTCTGTAACTGGTGTAAGCTGAGTTACGGAATCGAAGACCTCAAGAGTCAAACTTTACAGGCCTGTCATGACAAATCGCTGTTTTTGGATGTCTCTCAACCGATTTTGAGAACAAAGTGAAGGTGGGGGGGTAGGGGAAGCGTGTGAAACTTTACACACGGTGCTTCAACGCTGCCCTTTAACCCGGTTCAAGGCTGAGAGGGGTTTTCAACAGCTCTGAAAAGTGCGGCTGAGATACTAAAGAAAAGATGTGGGTTGTGAATAACACGCCTAACCCTGAACGTAACCTTTGTACAGATTTATTCCGTACTCAATATCCAACAGTTCTTCGATTGCTCAGTCCATCACGACTTCGATCCTCATCCTGAACGCTCCAACAACCCAGAAGGTTCCACCTGACTCGTCTTCAATCTCGGGAGTCCGTTCCCATTGCTTCCTGTAGCTGCTGCAGTGAATTCCAAGCTTGAAAAGACCGAAAAGACCGCGTTCCTCAAATAGTGAGAGCTACAACGCTAGTACCCTGCATCGTTGTGCCATTCTCATCTCGTTGCTTGTTGCTTCTTCCCGCGGCTGGGAAAGGAGGAAGGGAGGACTGACGAGACGCCGTTGCTCGCTGAAGTGCGACTTCGCTTATTTACGACTTGCCCACCTGACGCACATTGCTGAATAAACACCAACTGAAACATTACTGCATGTTCTCACACACTTACAGTTCAGGGGAAGTCTCCGCTCTTCATGTCTTCGCATAACGTTGGTTATGATTTATTTGTCCAAATATTAATCTGGTTTAATAAATTGCTTTCTTATTATTGTGCCATTTATCAGATTACATTCCTCACATGAAGCTGCTGAAGGACCGCTATGATTAGCTCGGTGTTTATTTGCACCAGGACGATCTTGTATATTTTAGTTAAGACCCTATGGTTTTTTTTAAAATGCTTGAACGACTGTGCCAGCATACCGGCTGATTCCACAGATTCCATGTCGTAGCGCGAAAGCCGCAGGACTTGTTATTGCTATGTAATGAGGTCAATGTTGGTTGTGCGGGTCACCAAGAACGAACATTTGGTGACTTTCCAAAGTCTACATGCCCTTTCGACAAAGTGCTCAGAGTCGTCTTTGCTCAACTTCACCCTGAACATTTGGAAATGAGAAAGCTACGGACACAAGGAACGATATCAGAGGTCTATTTTATACTCCACCTTAAACGCCACCTTACATCCTGAGCAGCAGGCGACGGGATTGCTTGAGTCCATCAGACTATTCTGTGCTGCAGATCAGTGCAAATTATGTTGTCTACAGTAGACAAACTGTATATAACCAAGTGCTTAGTCACCTTATGTGAACCTGTCAAGATCAGGTGCGGGAACAGTGCTGAGAAACGACTAATGAGAGGCTAAGGAGAATTTATTTCCCATCATGCGTAGCAGATCCCTTAATCCGGTTTATTATCTGTCTGATCATGTGAGGGTAAAAGGTAAAACACAGTGATGCTCCATCGTTTCATCTAGGAATCTCTGTAGTCCAAATGGGGACCATGGAGGCCAATGGATACCGTTGCATTTATTTCCATTTATATGACCGTGGTAGGACCTTCAGTCAAGATTCACACACTATTGGCAATTTGTAAACACCAGTTAGACTAATCCGCATGTCTTCAGACTGTGATAGGAAAGCGGAGTACCCGGGGGAAACCCACCAAGCACGGGGAGAACATGCAACCTCCATCGCACCACTAAACCACTGTAATACTAATAATGCGTATAAAAACCTAT
>QMIH01002233.1:47555-69239 GCA_003987875.1 Clarias batrachus
GAAATTGGGTTAACATTGTGCGAAATTCAAAACTCTTCAATTTCATTTTTTACCCTGCAACGTTTTAGAAAATCTGATGTGAATTTTTTAATTGAATTGCGTGAATTCGAAATTTCTTCTGGTTTGAATTAAAAAGTTTGCACCTCTGCAATCTGACTACAAAGTTCCAGATTTTAGACAAAGCAAATTAGGCAAAGCAAATTCAACATGCCTTAAACTACCTTATATATCTTTACATTACCTTCATTGCTATTGTACCATGAGATAAACTGTCTTCCGGATGATAAAACTACAATGAATTTTTACCCAGATTTTTGCCTTATTGACTTTTTGTTGCTATAATTTAAGTGTTTAGTTTAACTCAGTGTTTGCTTTATGTTCAGTCTCTATTGTTCTAGCATCATTTCTAACCCACATGAACATCTGGTTGGTAAAATTTGGTTGTTTAAAGGTATAAAAATACAGACATATTGGCCTCTGTATAATCGCTTCGGCTGAGTTGACTGCTGTAACGAGCGAGCGCTGTGGTATAATGGATCTCCTGCAGAGCGCAGTCGTAAAAGTTTCCCAGCGTGCCATCATCACTCTGTGCAAGTCACATGGAAAATATTTCAAGAGCAAATTGAAACAAAAATATTTTGAAAACGTCCCGCCACCCTTGTTGTACAGTGGCAATCACACACACACACACACACACACACACACACACACACACACACACACACACACACACACACACACACACACACAGTGACATAACTGTTCAGGGTGTACACACTTCTGCTTCAAACTTACAGTACACCTCTCTCTCCATCTCTGTGTATTACAGGATAAAGAAGTCAAGACAGACTGACAACTAAAGGCGGCAAAGGGGAGTGTGAGGAGAGTCAGCGTGTGTCTCAGACCTCTGCATGATGTGTGCACCTCTCACACACACTTACACAATTATACACACACGCGCACATGCAACATCTGTCCCTGTGTGGACCGCTTGCACAAACAGCACTTCGCCTACCAATGCCTTTATTCCAGCACCCGAAGCCAACCGCTCACACCCACACACACACAAACACACACTCACACAAACACACAAACACACGGCACCAATTTGCCATTGTGAGATTTCAAGCTTGCGCAGGTGTGTATGCTGATCTGAACTGAGTGCCTGAATGTGGATAGAACGATTAGTTGTGTTTTATATGTGCATACACTTTGTGTCTTTTTTTTTTCTTAAAAAAAAAGAAAAAAAAAGAACGCAACAGCAACAACAAGAAGTTGTTGTTTAGTGTTGTAGTGAATTGAGAAGGAAAGAGAAAGAAAGAGTGAAAGAAAGTTGGAATAGCGGTCATAGTTAAAAACTAAACATTAAAGGTTTTCTTCAAGAGCTACGTATGAGGCTAATGTAGCTAGCATATAGCAAGCAGCTGGTGCCATTATTTTTCTCATCATTTTATCTTTTAGTAGTGAGACGTCTGGATTATAACACTGTCAACTATAAAAACTGTAATCAGGCACAGATAGGGGTGTGGCGTATAGTTTGTAAGTGGAGCTAGTCTGATAGCTATGCTAGCCTTGTAACTCTAACTAATAACACAAAAGGCTTAAGCAGTAAAATAAACACTTTTCCATCAATTTCCTCATTCAAGAGAACAAACAAGGAAGATGTTTATCAAGGAGACATTTCATAATGACGCTTTCAGTGGCTTCACTAAGATTTTTTTCCCTCAATGTTGCCTCTTTAATTGTGAACAGGATGATCTTCCATGCACTGGCACAGCTAGCATATTTTTTGCTAACACTTTGTACAACGCCGTATTTCCGTCATCAGGACTCTTTAGGGTTTGCTAGCATTGTTAATTGTAATAAAGCTGAATGCTTATAAAGCTCTGATAAATAAGGATCAAAACTCTTTTTCGGAAATTTTTCCTCACAGAAAACGTCACTATGTTAACGCGCGTTAACATATGCTCATGTGTATGTTGTTATCATGGAAATGATTTTTGTTCTACACAATCAGAACCGAACAAAACCTGTATGAAAATGTAGGTTAAAGGAGGTTTCACTGGTTAGTAAACATGCTTACATAGCATTAATATTACCACACAGCAGGCTTTATAGAAAGTGTTAGCATTTTTGTTTTCCATTGTTTTGTTTTTTTTTGTTTGTTTAAAGGGGGCAAAACTTTATATTATCAGGAAGTTTTTTTTTTTTTTTTTTTTTAATAATGCAACTTTTAAATCAATGCAATCTCTCTTGGCAGCTGCTAATTATTATTGTTTTTACTTTTAAAAACTTGTGCTTATGAAATATTTTAAAGCGCACCTCCTTACAGCCAGAGTTTTTTTTCTGTCATGTTTGCACGTCTGATCACAATGTAGGCTTGTGGTTTGTTGTAAAAGTGAAAGGTTGGATCAGTAAAAAGAGATTAGTTTAAATTGCAAGTGGAATAGGGCTGCAATAATTTTTTTTTTTTTTTTTTACTGATCCAGCTTTTCACTTGATTGTGTGTTGTATAACAGACGCCTCACAATTATGGACAATATGTCACCCGTACACCAGATTCTCAACCTTTAGAAGTGTAAATAGAGAGAGAATCAGGTGATATTTTAACGTTTGGCTTCATATTTTGTCCAGATGTTTCCATAATTATGAACATATTTAGTGCCATTTAATTATTTACAAATGTTAGCGCTCACTTTAAATATGGTTGATTTTCTTGTGAGTGAACCTACGAGAAAAGTCTTCTTATATGAGTTATGATATAATGTAACTCTTAAGAAAACCTGGAAAAAAAAAATCTAATCACACATTTTTATCATAACAGCTCTAATCCCTCTGGATAACGAGCAACCCCTACACCCCGGCTTATTAACTATGTAATCATAATAGGATAATAATAACATATGGATATGATTTCCAAGGGAATGAAACATGTGCTTTTTATCAAGCCAATACAATAAGCACTTCGCTGCTGTACAATGTTCTTCAATTTTGCATTTTTCTTTTTTTTTTTTCACTTCACTTGTCTATAATGTAAAAAATAGGACTATTAAACAGTGTTTGTCTGCAGGGACTCACACAGAAAATATAACCCCTGCTTCCGTACATCCCTTTACTAAATTAATTAGTTAGTTTAAGAGGATGTTATGTTCATGAGCTGTTTCCTAAAAATGTCTCATAAAAGGATTAGAGGACTATCTAACTTAACAACAGATTCAGTCTAATTTATAATTTAAAAACAAAAAGCAGAAAATTAACTTCTGTAATTTTAAAATTTGGTGAACCCCCCCCCCATTGAATTACATTTCTATTCATTATATTTAAATTATTATTTTACTTTAATTAAAATAAATTCAATTAAGCAACATGCAATAAACACTCTTTCAGTTTTTTTTCTTCATTTACTTTTAGCTACAAACAGCATAAAATCCAACATTCAGAGACTTTGACAAAACCAAAACAAAACGCGATTTAAGTCTGACAGAAATGATCGCTCAATTCATGTTTTCTTTCCCAAGAATTTACATTTTTGTAAATAGAACTTAAACATTTCATACATTCCATATGAGTACATTTCATATGAATATTTTGAACAACTTACAAACAAACAAACAAACAAACAAACAAACAAAAAACTCATTATGTATAAGAGTTTATATTATTAAATAATAAACTTCATTCAACTGAGGTAAAAATTCTGAACATGCAAAACTCTATAATAACCACAAAATGGACAAACACAGGGATGTGTTCACATTTCTTTTTACAGTCCCCATAAATTATTAAAAATTTGGTCATTTGCTTGTCTACTGTAGGTGAAATTGACACTAACTTAGGAACTCTAGTCAAATGCAAACTTTTTTTCTGAACTAGCTAGGTTTTCTAGATTGACCAAATCCCCCCCCCAACCCCCCTCCCCCCAAAAACACATTTTTTTTTTTTTAATGTGAAAAGAAATTGCATAGATGGAATTAAGGGACAGCATTAATTCATTAGTTTCTCGAACTTGATTTTACTGAAATACATGCACATTGTCTTTTTTTTTCTTCCAGGAATTTTATTCAGTTCTTTTAATTGAATGTCTGTGAAGGTTCTCACTCACCTGCTAGTTTGAATGTTTAGTCATACTAATATAAAACTAACAAGGATTGCTTTATCACTAGTGGTAAAATGACGCGATGTATTCAAGAATTTCATTTCGCCAGCTGAAACGCAGCAGCCATTTTCAAGTGCGTTTATAGCTATGCTGCAAAAAGAAGCGATAAGGTGCTATCGAATGTGAAGTAGACTCTGTGAGGCAGCTCTCTGTATAGGGATCTCCATGTAGGAATTTTTATTATTATTATTATTATTATATTTCTATATGCTCACTGTTTGTAATAATGAATTGAGATAAATCTATTTAGTCACTTTTTTCAATAAAGTTATTTTTAAAAAATGAACTTCAAATGTCTGGTTCTTGCTTTAATAAAGAGGAATATAAAATATATGAAACAATATTATCATTATATCACTAATATACATTCTATATCTTTTTATTTTATAAAATTTTAACAACCAAACCATCAAAGCAATCAAAACTTTCATATAATTAAGGTAAATGAGATTAATTGTAAATTATTTATATAAGAGATAAGAACATCAACATTTGACAATACAAATGTCTCATAACAAGAGTTTCTTGGTTTTTGCAGAAAAACAAACAAACATTTGTCCCATGTGGTAATTTTGAGTGAATGTTTTCCCAATACATCCATTTTCAGTAGGATTTAACTTTTAAGCTAAAAACAATAGAACATATTTTTAGTTTAGTGATAATACTTTAAACAAAAAAATGTCTACATTCCAATTTGTTTTGTAAACTGAAATAAAAAATTCACATTTTCCATTGATATCTAATTTTATCTTCACATTTAAAAACAACAATGTTAAATGATGCAGCACAGTACAACTAGGTATTTATATTATTCAGAAATTTCAGGTGTATAAATTTCCAGACATTAAAAATGATCAAATGAATTTTTATCTGATTTAACAGAAACATGTTTAGTTACATTAAAAGAAAAATTGCATGAGTGATTCCATGATATAGGAATTACAGGAGATCCCTGACTGACGATGAGGTTATGTCTTGATAAACCCATTGTTCGTTAAAAATATCACATGTTGAAAATGCATTTAAAACTTTACACCTAACCTAGCGAAAATTATAGCTTAGCCTAGCCTACCTTAAAGTTCGCACTTACCTTCTGCTACATCTGTGCAAGAATCATCTAGCAAAAAGCCAATTTTATAATCAAGATTTGTAGTTTATTGAATACTATAATTAAAATGAAAAACAGAATGGCTGTATTGGAACTCACCATTAACGTACACAGCTGATGAAGCTTGAAGAATTTTGTAACTAAAAAATGTATTTAAGTAAAACTACATGCTGGATGATGGGATTGATACAGTGACGAGGTCATAAATTTCTTACTCTCTATAGAGAAATTGCTGAAAATACAGTACATTGTAAACTGTTGGCAGTTCTGCTCGCAGTTGGGTGGCCGATGGGAGCTGAGGCTTGCCTGGCCTTATATTGCACCGCATATTGATAATCTGGGAAAAAAAAATTAAAGAATGTTTTAAATGTAATGCAAATTGTTTTCACATCAACATAAAGCTGAAAAATTGGACCTCCAGTCATACACACTGCATTCAGTAGCTGCATGCTATAGTATATGCATCACTGTAATCAGCATTACCCATGCTAAGTAGAACTTAAAATCTATGTGGGATAATGAAGGGTCGGCGGTGGTTTCTTAAGCGGTTAGCGACTATGTGATAAGCTTGTAAAGACAACTCACAAGTCACAGAGGCTAATAATCGTGTAGGGATTTCATTTCTGGAATAATTGTGCTTCTCTGTGCAGACGAACATGTTGAAATCGACCCCGAGACCTCCCATTTTGTTCGCCCATCTGTCTAAATCCAGACACTAATTACTCTGCACACACACAGGCATGATGATATCCAGGCTAATGACCTCTCTGAGTGAAATCAAGCTCCCTTCATCCTGCTCTCTCGCTTTTTCCTTCCCTCTCTCTCTCTCACTCAGTCTCTTTTTTTCATGCCTGGTTTCCAGTCTGAATCAGCGCAGGAAGTGAACCACACAGTCCTGATCAGAGCTGGCTCTAAAGAGCTCAAGGCCAGTTAGAGTGATTCAGAGACGATTCAGAGACAATAGACCAGCACCTGAGGACTAATAGGAACCATGCAGACTTGAAAAACTGTTTCTGTGCCGAACTTGGTAACACAGACTTCGGGATTTCGAGCATCCCGCTGGTTCGAGTCTGAGAACTCAAAAAATGTAGAAGAAGTTAGAATTTCACAGAGGAATTCATTGGATTGTTCATTATAGATTATTGATTAGCTGGTTATGAACCTGATCGTTCAGCCAGGTGTGAAGTAACTTAAACAAAAGCAAGGTTGAAGATTTCCCGAGGTTTTTTACTGGTTAGAGTTAAGTTAAGCACGTATACACTAGTCTCAGTTTCTGACCTTAAACTCATATTGTTGTTTATTAGAATCGTCCCCGTCGAATGAGGGACATAACAAGCATGCATTACCGAGAGCCTACACACTTATCCAATTAGATGCAGGCGCGAACCTTTAATGTACAGTAAATCATTTGGCTCCTTCTTGCACGGACCGGAAAATATTCCGCACATATAGCTTCCTCTGACATTTCCTCCATCTGCTGCCCAAGTACGATACGCTTCCAATCTCTGAGCTCAGGTATTTCCTATGATTAAAAAGAAATATAAAATGACCAAGATACAGCCGATAAGAATTACAGTCATTATGTTCTAATATTTATATAAAATAATTGTTGAAAATGTGATGAGACCAAGATAATACAGTTGTAAAACGATCCATTTAATCAGACGCAGGATTGTGTTAATGCTGTGTATATGAAACTAAATATTTAGGCAGACAGTGGAGTCGAAAAAAAAAAAAGAAAAAAAAGATTCCCGCTCTGCTAATAGCTATGGCGCATGCATTAACGGTGGAATTGAGCCAAGTGAAATTGCTCAAGCGGGTGGATAACATCAGTTTTGCAAGATGAGAAGGTCGGACTGGTGTGTCTCTGAGAGAAATTCCATATCCCATTATCTCACTAGATAACTTCATGGATACAAATAGCTTCCAGATTTCAGACCATATAAATCCATGTGTCAATAAACTACTAGCAGAAAGTGTCTCTGTTTAATCCACCATCATGAACTAGCATACACTCATCATGTTTAGCCTGCTAGATAGTCACAGACAATTAGTATATTTGTATATATTGTATTTCTTATGGATGTTTCATAAGCCTTTTACTGCATGCCTTTTGAAATAATAGATATAAAAATGTTCATGAACCCATTTTTTTTTTTACTTATTGTGGTGCACAATAAGCTACAGAAGTACCAAGCTATACCGATTTAACCCGATCTGTGGGCGATTTCTTAAGACAAATTTTCATATTGTGAAATGCATTTTCCCATCTGGAAATGACCAATATTACCAATTTCACTACAAGCATATTCTTGCATATGAAAACAATCAAAACACTGAGAAAAGACATATGTAAATAAAGCAAACTGTGGGCGTGGTAGCTCAGGCAGCTCAGGCAGCTAAGGCTCTAGGTTGTTGGTTTGAGTATTTGAGGATCCAGGTTCAAGCCCTACCTACCCTTAGTGGGTGGTGACTCTCCATACTACCCAGCCACTGCATGCAAACCCAGATAAAATGGGAGGATGATGTCAGGAAGGGCATCCAGTGGTGCAGATTGATGGTCCATTGTGACAACCCTTTGATATGAGCAGCCGAAAGACAAACAACATATTAAATAATGCAAAATATGAAATAATCCCTTTTCTTCTTGCTAGCAGCATTGCTAACTTCTTCGGACCCATGCTGTTCACTAAATCTTGCACAAAATGCAAAAAAAAAGGAAAAACTCTCCAAAAATAATGAAACTCGATTTGCTTGGCTTTTTACTGATGAAAACAAGTTCTGATCGGCAACCAAAAAAAATGTGAGGCAAATCTTTTGCAAAATTTTAGTTCTTAAAGGGAAAATTCTCAAGGTGGGGCATTTGTATGTCGAGGTACCACTGTACTAGACACTGAAATAGTTAACAACATACAGTAAAAATTCTAATTTTTTATTGTAAATTCATGTGTTTTCTTCCTTATTAAACAATAATATATATGGCAGGCAAAGCTTCATGACCCGTCATAATTCAATGATATGACCAAGCAGTCATATCATTGAATTATGACGGGCCAGGAAGCTTTGCCTGCCAGGGCCCGTGATCAGTGGGTTGTAGCTTACTGGATGTTGCCAGAATTGGGTGTTTTTTGTGATTTGTGCTGCTTTTCTATGGGATTGGACTGGACAGTCTCCACAAACATGGGTGCTTATGATCCTGTTACAAGTCTTCTGATGTTTAATTGGCGATCAATGTTGCTCAGTTCACCTGGTGGTGGTGCTAATTTTATGGCTGATCAGTGTATATGAAAAGATTTGCATTGACAAATCGTTCCCGTTACTTTAAATGATCTTTTTAGTGAAAGTATCTTACTTACAGGCAACAACATGCAACAAACGAGGAAAAAACGGTTTAATAAATAAAATGTTCAAATCACATTTCAAGTTATGAAATTACATAGTGTCTAAAAAGAAATTGCCATAATTTAAAACGATCCTCCAAAGTATTGCAGAATGGAGAGTTTTAAGTACAGCATTTAAAATGATGTGCTGGGTCATGAGATCCAATGCATATTCAGCTTTGCAGCATGTGGACGTCAAAAAAAGTGTTTTTTTCTCAGAAGTGAAATGGAGAAAAGTATTATTCTTTATACGACTGACCTTTTGTTTTTGTTGTAAATGATACAATACTGGAACGTGCAATTTCCACCATTTCCTTGACCTCCTTGTCCCAGGTCCTTTGGTCCGTTGTGTTTGGGTTGGCTGCTGCATATGTGCTTGTATTAACAAGGTCATTGAATGTTATAATGGACACGCTATAAATGTCCATTTCCTTACGTTGGACTTACAAGACGTTGCTGCAAAACCAGTTATGGGAAGTCACCTGCAGAGCTACTTTATATTGCCATGCTCACGAGTGTCTGGCTTGATTTCAGCTGGAGAGTAGGTGCCTGTGTACGGGGCGCCGGCGGGATTATGTTTCATAGTATGGACAAGAACCACCTTTAATGTCCAGGCCTAACGCACACACATATGACTACTCAGACAGTTAGTAAGAGACCAGGAGCGAGAGAGATTGATTCAGGTTTTTTTTTTAACATGTTACTGATACAACATGAACATAAAACTCTGTGTTTAAAAGGCCAGACTCAGTGAAACTGTTGCTCTCGACAGTGCACAACTGGTCACTTTCTATTTTCAAAAGCTTGAAAAGTGTTTAGATGTGTTCTTTTGCTTATTTCTAGGCTACGTATTTACCTGCTAAGTGATAAGTTGCCAAAAGACAGTATTTGTTTCAGTATTTGAATCAGTAGCTGATTTTATTTTTTTTATGTTATAAATATAACACAAAAAATGTGTGCGCCAAAGCAGCTACTTCTAAAGTTTATGCAATATAGAAGTGACCAATAGATATAAATACCAACCTAAAAATATCCAAGTTGCTAACTTTCGCTATTTTGGGGAGATGATTTTATACAGTAATGCCCCCCAAATGCCCATTTTTCATCGTTATACTGTGTTGCTTCAAATAATATTCATTTAAACTGCACAATATTCGTATTTCTTTATGTGTATTGATACTAAAATTGGTGTAAGCTTTTAGAAGCACATGATCTTTAAAATGTGTTGATTAAATTGGATTTTGCTAAAATGTGAAAAAAAAAATAGATAATAAAACCTGTAGTGTATTTAACCATGTCAATTAATGTTGCAATATCTTAATAATTGTGCATTTTAGAATAATACATTTTTTCAGGTTTATGTCTTGTCATGTGAAATCTAAATTGGCCAAGTTGCATCTGAATTAAGTAAAATTTAGATTAATTAAGACTTGCTTTCAAAGTTTTCTTTCAAAGTTATGGGCACTACATAAAAATGCATGGAATTTTATTTAGCAAATGTGTTTCTTTTTATCTGATAAAAATATAAATGTGTATAAATATTTACAATTTGAAGCATGGATCAGGAGATAAGAAGCATCAGAGATTCATTCATGACAGGGATTAAAAAAAAGCAAAAAATACTTAATTTAAATAACGGAATAAGACATGGAGTATAAACATGGGACGGCATAAATACTTAGACGGCATTTTATACTTATGGTATAAAAATGTCTAAATGGCCACCTTTCTACAGTATATAGGACTGTTTAGGGTTTCCATATCCACTTCAATGAAAAGTCAAAGTAGGCGGAAAAAAAATACATCTACTGCAACCGCCGATCCCTTGTGTCCAACAAACAGCAGCATCATCTGTAAAAAGATCTGGAATGTTCTAGTTCTTGATGTTACCTTAACCCTGCGAGGGCAAAGAGAAGTCACAGGTTTAACAAGAGGCTTTTTTGTTCTTTAGTCACATTTCAGTTCATGGAATACTTGGAAAAAAAAAAAAAACTACAGGTTGAGAGAGAGGAGAGACCGCATGAGTAAGAGAAGGTGAGAACAGCGGCATGGTTTGATTTAACGTCGGAGTGCTCACTGATGAGATTTTAACGAGACGATTCGTCATCCGCACGATGGATGTCCTGGTTCTCTTATGCAAACCCAGGAGCTTCCTATTACCTGACTGTTTGTTATTTGTGTGATCGTTTTTTATTTTAATAGATTAACATCTCAACTTTACCACCTGTATGCGTTCAATCTTTCAGGCTATAGATCTTTTGCTGTACATAAACATTTCTTTAAGTCATGTCGCCTTTAACAAAGACAAAATTTCACCAGAGAGATGTGCACCATGAGGTCACAGCCTCGATTAAGCAGTAAAATTTTAACTACTGTATTAAAGACACCGGTTAGTTTTTTTCAATTGTAATGTGAACATACAAATAGTAATGTGAACATACAATATATGGAAAAATATGATTTAAAAAATTTGCTTGTCTGTACTGTATAGTTATTTACCCTTAAAAATTGCTATCATGGTATACAGTATGAAATGATATAGAATCTATTTGATGATATAGTACATATATCATACTATGGTACTGTACATAGTACTAGCATGGTATATGCAAATGTAAATTTGTATCATAATTCTAAATCTCTATAATGATATTTAGAGAATCCGGAGTTAGGACTACTTTTTTTTTCAGGAAAAAAAAAAGACTGTAAAGATGCATAGATATCTCAATGCACATCTGGATTATTTCATCCTCCACGTATCAGAGTGTTTGGAACAGAGCACCAAGCTGACCACATCAGATGAAATCCTGCCAAGGTTGAATAAAAAAATTTAAAAACCCCAAACAAACCTCCAAACATCCTGACATATACTTGGCTCATTTAGCCCTCCACTGTGTCCTTCTGAAGTTATCCTGCACATATCTGATTGAACATGATTTTGCCTACTTCAGCTGTCTGTGTGAGGAATTTTAGACATTACAGGACTCTAAATGGATCTGGGGTCCATTCAGGGAAGTCTGAGAAACAGCTTTTGAATGTTTCTTAGCATGAAATCGTACTGACAGTGTGAAATAGTTTATACTACACCATGTTAAAAATGGACAAGCATGTATGGATTTTATTTGTCAAGAAAAGTAAAATCAACATAGATTAACTCTTAGAATGGATATATGGATTTTTTTTTTTTACCCATTTGGTTCATTTTGGGTTCATTGTTGCACTACATTAATTTAAACATGAAAAAAGAGAAAAAAAATATCGTGACATAACAATTAATTACTAATCACTCTCCTTAAACTTTTCCACAATTTTGTAATGTCGCAAGCCAGAACTGAAATTGAATTCAAGCTGAATTATAACCACAGAAATAGTAATACTATTAAAGTGGAGAAATATCCATATAATCTGAAAAAGTATACATAAAAATAAATAAATAAATAAATAAATAAATCAATAAATAAAAGTTGGCCTCACCATAAAAATGATCACTTTATGTATTACCTTGGAAATACTAATGTTACACTAAGACTAATCATTATCTTAGGAAACTGTACCCACAGTGAAACATGATGGTGGAAGCATCAATATTAAGAGTCACCATATACCAGTATGTTTCAGTATTATGGGTTGTTTTGTGTACATTTATGACACATTATCCTATTTAGGACTATTACTCTTCCAGATTCAAGGTACTGCATTAACAAATAAAAGTTAAAACACGGACTAAATTTGCCTTTTATTTATGTATGTATTTATTTATTTATTTACTTGCACCATTTTTAGACGTTCAAACACACTGGATGGGTCTCGAGTTTGTGTGTGTGTGTATAAGCAAAAATCATGAGAAAAAAACATGTTCTGCTTTTTGTCCTTTATTCATATTAATCTTGGTCAGGGCTCAAATTTTCCTCCTATTGTGAGATCACAAAAGAAGAGCCCTTCCCCTGACAGCTCTGCTGTTCTCTGGGGGGGGGTGTGGCTCAGCAGGAGCATAGACACGAAAATGGTGTGTTTGGGAGAGGAGTGAANGGGGGGGGGGGGGGCATGGCTCAGTAAACATTGAAATGAGGAGTCATAAAATAAAATGAATTTGAGGCATAAAAATTTATCTGAGGAGTATTTTACCAGAAGGATACACACATACGTTCTGAGATCTCTGAGATCTGTGTTCAGTTGTAAAATATGGGACCTTTAATTGAACTCTATGTGGGGCAAGAAAAGCAAATTGTACAAATTAAGTCTTTCTTTGAACCAAACTTGAAATATGGAGCACAATACCGGCTGTGCCAAAACATACACAGACAAACTGGTGAACCAAAAACGAAGGCTTTATCTCTGCACTTCATTATGATTTGTCAAAAAGTATTTGGACAGGATCTAAGCCAAAAACCAACCCCCCCCCCCCCCCAAAAAAAATGGCCGACTGGCTTTGAACTAAAGCATTTTGCCATGCGTTACAATTCAGGATGTTGACTCAGTCCAGAGCAAAACCATAAACCAGTGAATAACACATTAAAGAGCTAAACAAATACGTTCAGTGAGTTTTACACACCAGTTATTAATTCCATGGCCACATAACTGCAGAGCCACTTCCAGGAGAAAACAACCTGCCCTGTTTTTACATCTTGCCTCCCACAGATTAGGGGGAAGTTATTTCTGGAGGCACTTGCAGCGGTGAGTTCTCATCAAGGGCCTCATTTTTGCGGTCCCCAAATCTCTGTGGGGACATTTAGTCTCCTGCAAGAGCAATCACGTAAGAGATAAATCATCCCACACACAGATCCACGGTCCTTTAGTACTGCCTGGGGAGCACATCACTCCATTATTAGGAATTTTTATATGCAGCAGGGTCCAAGAGTCTGAATCCACTAGTATGAGTAATAATGTTCTGCCAGCATATATATTTTTTAATATAATTTCCTCATAACTATGTGTTATACATTGCATAAAAATATAATTTAAATCATTATAGTATGGATAAAAGAGGAGATTAGGACAGAATAAATACGTAACCACCCTGTCACTGAGCACCTCCTGATTTTTTTCTTATGTATTCATGTTTGATAAATGTTAGAACAAAAAGATCACAAAGCGAACGCTCAATATAAACTAGATGATTGGAAACAGTGGGTCAAGCGTTGCAACAGAGAGACAGAGAACACATGAGTCAAAGGTCATGAGATCCTAACCTGAGCAGCTTGATTAATCTTTTCATTCCGTCACCCCCAGGGTATGGCAAAAAAAATAGAAGAAGGGGGAAAACCTGTCATAGATCATACGAAGGAAAGTCCAAACACGCACTCCTCAAAGTTCAAAGTCCAAACATAGAAGAACTTCCCAGTAACTGAGAAGATTTAGTCCTGACATGGAGATACAATCGCAAGTCAAAAAAAGGAAACCAAAAAATGTCACCTAATGATGATAACGTAAAACACAGCCAGTATATCTTCAGATCAAATGATAAGCTGGTCATGATTTATTGGATATCCGTAAATGCAGTACTGTTTACAGAGACAGAGACTAGTGGGACACTTCTGGCTGCAACCGGATGAAAAAGAGCGTTTCCAGTTTCAGCTCTTGGCCTGGCTCTTAAGGGATAAAGAAAAGAAATGCTCAAGACAAATCGCTTAGATAAATGTTATCTTCGTTTATCTTCATTTTCACTGCAATCTTTAACAGCTGGGAAATCAGCCCTGTCTCACAAGCACAAATGTGATGCAACGTTCAAGAGAGACTTTGCCGAGTCATTCATCTTCAATAAACGCTTGCAATGAATACACCCAGGGTTTGCACTTTTGTTGTATATTAACAATTCATCATAGGAAACCCACCTATTAGTTTTTGTTGGTGGGAGGCTGGAGAAAACCAGAGATCCCAGAGGAAAAAAACAAGTTGTCTGCATGCTTTTTTAGGATGTAGTATCTGGAATGATATGTATAGACATTAGCCTTTGTTTTTGAATTTCTGTACTTGAAAATAAAAACCAAAAATTAAATGCGGTAACAAACAAAAGAGTGACACGGTGGCTTAGTGGTGTTGCATCTCTAGGTTCTGTGTTCAATTCTCACTGAGGGTCTGGGTCCATGCAGACTTTGTTTTTGAACTTTCAGACTTTGGTGGGCTGGGCTCCAGGTGCTACAGTGTGGGTATGTGTGCCCTGTGATGGGTTGGCACCCTGTCCAGGGTGTATCCCACCTTGTGCCATAAGTCTTCTGGGATAGTCTCCCCCTATTATGTGCATGATTTTATGAACGGCATTGTGCTTCACACAGAGATGGCTGATTGACTGAATGCTTGAATACAATGGAACAGGTGTTTTGATTAAAAGTCTCGAGCTAGTGTAGATTTTTTTTACTCCCCTGCGCCCCATTCTGCTGTCTCATCTGTTACTTTCTGCTGCCCAAATGTAATTATGACCTGAAGCTTTCCTGATGAGCTTTCTCAATGACATCAGATTTGGCTACACTTGGCTCTTTAATATTCATCATTAAGAACAGTGATCTGATTAAAGCCTGTAAGAACAGTCTAGCAATCAAACACGGTATGTAATAATTAGAGTAATGGCAATTTCACAAGTTAAATCTTTCCACATTTTGAAGTGTTATAACGCAGAATTAATGTTGTTAGGTTTTTTTTTTATCTGACTTCTAACATCTGGTGTTCTGATATATTTTTCAATAATTCTTCTTAGAAAAATGGCCTAAGCTCTGTCCAATGTCATGAAAGCATTTGATGAATAGTATCTCTCGCCAAAGATTTTCAGTCAGATTGAAGGCTGTGTTTTGGTTGTGCCACTCTAACATATTCACTTTATGTTTTAACCACTATAGACTTGGCAGTATGCTTAGGAGTCATGTGTCCTGCTGCAAGATCAACCTCATCCCCAGTCTCAAATCTGTTGCAGACTAGAACAAATTTTCTTTTAGGATTTTCATGAATTTGGCTCCCTCCACCCTTATCTTCCCATATATAAGGATGGAGGGAGCCAAATTCATGAAAAAAAAAAAATACTACCAACATGAAAGTGGAAATGGAATCCTTAGGGTGATTGTTGGGTGGCAACCAAATGTGGTGTACCATGCCTAAAAGGGTAACGTGGTATCTTTCCACCTGTCTCCTTAGTCATAACCCAAATAATGGGTGTTCATGCCTTGTTTGCTGTCTGAACCACTTCTTTAATCTAAACTATGGATCTATCTATCTATCTTCTTCTAACTTATCCTTCTTGGTTGCATTTCTGACTAATCCCCTCTTTACACCATCACCAGCTTTTGGTACACGAGTCACATTGGGTCCTAAGCTACACCAGTCATTTTTGTCTTACATAATCATTTGTACAAAGCATTAGGTTGTAAGAAAACACAGTTACTATTAAAACATTGAAAACATTGAAATGGGAAGCACTATAAAACCTTGCTAGAGATCGTTTGGGGAAAAATCGACTGTGAAGCCATGACGTCCTGGACTTGCTGCAGTTTCCAAAGCTAACATTTCAGCACCCTCAGGCACTCAGTGCCCCATCATGCCAGTGTCTATTCACCAGAACAGAGTGTCAACAAAATTAACGATCTGATAGTATCCAGAACACAAGCTTACTGTGTCCCAGAGCCTCAAAACAAATCCGACTCTTTAAACAAATATAGACTCTCACCATGTGTATGGTAATTCTTTGGATCATCTTTGTACTGTGTGTCTTGATTCTGTCTTCCGTACACCACCTCTCGCTGCTGTGTTTTCTCTTATTTCTTTTCCCAGATCAATTACATTGGAATTGCATCAATCATGCCTTTAGTGTCAGGATGCATGGACATTTTTGCATGACAACGAAACAGGCATTTTTTTTTGTCATGGCATTGTTCACTTGACTTCTGTGATGTCTGGATGAGCACAAGTCTACCATGTGGAGCGTTTCAGTGCCGGGGTGTCAGAGTGTCACGACATGCTGACAAATGAGGGGTTAATCTTTTGGCTAATTTACAAAATTTCAGATTCAATCTGCATCCCAAATGAAAACAAATAACAGTTGTTGAGAAAATGATAGCTTGGGATGGCACAGATAGAACCTCTTTTCATTATTATTATTTCTTTTTTTCTAGGAACACAGGAGCAGATACCAGTGTGCAGGCTCCTCAGTTCCTAGCGAAACTTTAAAAAAAAGAGCAGATTCTTTATTTTACATGGTCTGTGACAGGAACACATTATGCAGAGTTGCTCACTTTATCTCCAGCTCCTCTTTATATGTCAGACGATTTGGGCTGAAACTATCCATACAGAGTTCATTGCTAAACAGGGTCAATGTTAGCCAGTCGCTAATTTGCCAGACAGTGCGGACAATCCAAACAAAATCCCACAATGAATAAAATATATTTTCTTATGTACGTACTGTAAACTTAAGTCAACTCATATAGAGTACAGTACATAATACTTATTTATACACATATGGATGACAATCCAAGCTTTCAACAAACTACACAAAGTGCTTCACACCCTATTCATATTTTGACTACATGAAAAAAATTCCAGAAACTTTATGCTTGTTTTGCATCTAATGATTCTTTACAGGAATGTAATAAAAATATATATAATTTGGGACCCATTTAAAAGCCAATACTGTCTCCAGGAACACTTATTTTCAGGAACTTCTTGCCCAGGATTTTCTTTCCATCCCTGGAACTCCTTCAGGACATTTAGTATATCCAATTTTTTTTTATACATCATGACTAGTATTTAAGTCTAGCAACTATTCCAAGAACATCATGACTATCAACCATGCTTTCCACATCAAAAGGCTGAGTGAAAAGTAGGGAAATTTAGGTGTGTTTCCAACACTAAAATGTTTTCAGGAACGTTTGGTCCAATTTGAATCACAAAACCTTTTTAGAAATCCAGAGACTACTTCTGTACCTTTACTTTAATTTTAGCACCCAATTTTACACCTCAGAAGAATGTTTTTAGGCATCCAGGAGCATATTTGGTACATTAACTAATGTTAACATCAATGTCTCCAGGAACATTTTCCCCCAGGAATTTAAGTCCCTTTTTCTCAGAGAAATGTTTTTACAAATCTAGGAACGATTTCTGAACATTTAATAACATCCCCAACGAAAGACATCCCGAGGAACTTTTAGCATTCATATATTTAGCTTTCTGAAACATTTTAGGATCTTTTGATATTTAGACATTATGATTATGAACCTTAGGAATTAGGAACCATAGGATTAGGAACCCAGGAACGTTTTCACCAGGAGAACAAGATTTCAGACAGACACTGTAGTTCCTGGGACAGACACAATGGTTAATCTTCCTGACACACTAACACTGCACCCTAAAACACCTAATCCATCAGCTAATTAGCAAGTCCTCCATCAGCCAATTCAACGGGACATTCTTGCTCAACTACTTGAGTCTCTGGTATGTACTGTAACTGCACACATAGACAAAGAAGAGTCTTAAAAAACAAGATCGTTAAACTTTGTGGTATTGTAGGTTATTTAGTTGCCAGCTTAATCAGCCTGCTTAGATAAACACACGAGAACACTCGCTGATACAAACGAGGTCCTTTTATGTATGCTACACGCATATCATGGCTAACCTCATTTCATTACACGATTCCCATTACACCAGTGCATTCTGGGCAGTGAGCAGCAGAAAATGGACACTTTTACTATGTCAGAACATTTGGTTTGAATTTGGAGCTTATTGCCAGTGTCAGATGATTCCTGAGATTTCTAGACAAAGATTGACTAAAATCTGTATTTAATAACATTCGGATTTACTCCAGGATTGTTTCTCTGCATCACGAACAGTTTTAACCTCCAGCGACATTTCTGCTGGAACGTTATCTGGAACTTTAGACCCGTTTCCATCACGACGTGGAACTTTTTTTTTTTTTTTTTTTTAAAGGATTCTAAGAACTTTAGTACTTACACTAGAAACAGCTTTTCTGAATGAATAGGATTTTAACTCTCACCAGGAACCTTGTCACTTGTTCAGGAATTTTTGGCATATTTTCCCATCAGGAAGCCTTTTAGTACGACTGAATTTCAGGCACCTTTCCACCACAGGAACCTAATCAAGAGTCCAGGAACTTCTATGGGTTTCAACGCCTTCACAGGAAGATTTCTCCTAGCCGAGGAAACTTTTTGAAAAAGTGTTTCCACATCAAGAAATGAAGTACATTATGAATATTTTTTTCAGGAAAAATACAGAAAATTTTCATGTTTTTTTTTTTTTATATTAGGAACTCTTTTAGAAACACTGGCACTTTAGACACAATTCTTTCACCAGAACCTTTTAGAAATTAGAGAATCTTCCACTAACATTTCCAGCAGCTTGTAAACTTGCACTTCAGCCATGTTTTCAAATCAGAAATCCGGGAACATTTTGAAAGAACCACAGCCATACTTTCACATCAGATAATCACATAAAGCCATGCTGTATTTCCAGCAAAGTTCTCAAAAACCCAGAGAGCCTTTCAGGATATTTAGGTAGGTTTTCTCACCAGGAACTCCATAAGATCCCCAGAAACATTTGACACACTTTCCATTTTTTTTTCTTCACAACACTCAAATGATGTAGTTGTTGCCCAGTTTGTGTCACTTGAGTTATTTCACAGTATGATCACCTGCTGCTTGCACAGAAAAAAAAAAAAGTCAAGTTCTCCTTCAGTCTCTTGTTTCTGGTGTAGACATGCCTTTTAGTGTTTCCATGAACTACCAACAGTGCACTCTGATACACCTTATTCATCAACTCTACTTAGCAAGTCCTCCATCATCCAATTGAGCATTTTTTATTCAAGTCTTGATCCTGGGCTCCACTCAGCTTTCTGGTACTCTGGCATGTACGTTTCCATGGGAATTGAACTGATTTTTATTCGCTGAGACGAATAAATGCTAGATACTCACACTGGAAGGTCAGTGAGAATGTTAAAGACTCTAATGGATGGTGGCGGTGGATTTGCTGTCCCACTCAGACAGACCATCTTGTAAAACATGGGAAAACAACTGCACCCTTGAACCCCATCAATCCATAGCACAGGGAAATGTGGGTCATTTAATGCAGATGGAGGGAGAGAGAGAAAGATAGATAGAGAGAGAGAGAGAGAGAGAGAGAGTTGAATAGATTAGCATTTACATCATTAACTTTGATTATGTCAAATTCAACAAAGGCAACATTGTACTAGGGGTTGCGCGATGCCAAATTTCAAACTGGAAAATGAAGACAAGATGGTGCTAAGGGGGCGGGGCTTCCAGAGAGTTATCTGACCTGCTGTCCTGGCGAATTTTGGACTGACAACTTGTACTCTGATTTTAAAATCCATCACTTTTAGTCTGTTTCATGCGTAGATTTTTTTTTTTTCTTACTAATAATTTTGCTACCCCCTTCTCAAGCCATATTGAGACTCGGAACAAGCTTCTTACATCCTCGAGTCATTTCTGACAGATAGAGAAGGAAAGACAAAAAAAAAAAAAAACAGTTCAAAGTCCATGGGGTGGAAGCAGAATGAATAATGTAGGCGAGTATCAGTAAAGTAAAAACAATCCTGATGACACTCTCGAGCTTTGCCTTTCACTAAATCACCACTGACCGTCACATTACCACTCGATAAATCTCAAGATAAGTAGAAAAGCTCATTTCCATCTGTCTTTCTAATGCGGAGGAAAGATAAGCTACGGCAACGATTCTTCTTTAGCACCTTCTCTAAAGTCTTTCATGTCCAATGAAGTCTATAAAGAGGCATTTTAGTTGATTTAGAGTCACGATTTTACGCAAAAAAGTACTCTCCTGCTTGAAAAACACCTACTAATCCAATTATTAAACGATAAATGTGCTGAAGCTGAAAAACCACTCAGCAATTGAATTCCAAGCACACATCTGAGCCGTAGCCATCCTCCAGATTTAGCCAAGATAAGTAGAAATCTTTTAACATTTCATTAATAGAGTTGGATCTGATCAGTTCTCACAGCACTCTGACCCTGAAATCTAAATACCATTTACACGAATAGAATAATGGTCAAATAAACATAAATGTGTTTGAATTAGCACGCCTTGCCTCCCACTCATCGCCACTGCAATAAAATAGACTATTTTCCCCAATTCAATCAAGCACTTAGCCTGATTGTGTTCAAATCCTCCTCACAGGTCCTATCGGGACAATTTTGAAGATGTTAGGATGGTATGAAGTCAAGCCAACTTGCTGAATCAGGCTTGAGGGAGTGAGTTTTCTTTGGAGACGTCGTACCATTAAGCGATTTAACATCAACAAGAGTGTGGTCTCGGATCCAGACGCCATGGGGAATGTGGTGGGGGGGTTTGAAATGGATTCGGACTCCCTGTGGAAGCACTCGATTTATTCAATTTATTACAAGAGGAATTGTGAGATGAGGGGACGTTTGACTGACAGCCGTGCTTTTACTAATCACAGCTAGGAAACGTGAAACGCTGATGTCTTTTACTTGAATGGTGCCCAGTGGTGCAACAGTTTGTTAGTGAACAGTTTTTTGCTTTTCTTATTAAAGCTTTGTGCTAAACGAATGTAACAAATTTTAGTTAGCCAGTATCTCGTAATCATTAAAAAAAAAAAAAAAAACTTTTTATCTCCTACACCTTTTTGAAAAACTATTTTTAAGTAATTGTGTGCATTTTATTGGTTTGAATGTTTAAAGTTTAATGTTCTGCATCGCATAAGAGCATAATTATTTTTCTCTTATTATTAATCAAAGCTATTTTCTGTTCTAAATGTCAAAACCTGTTGTTATAAATCCATTGCACAGCATGGCCCAAGTCACAACACAATTTCCTTTTTCTTTCCTTTTGTCACTCACTATATTGCCACGTGCATGTGTTTCAGTCTTGTCACCACCTCTTTTTATGACATAGGTCTGTTACCTAATGTGTGCCGCTGTACCGAAATCATCTTCTTATGCACCCTCATGCTCCCTTGTCACGTTGCAAAGTCTGGTTTTAATGTAGTTTGTATATGTGCCTAATACAAGAGAATTCTTAAAAAAATAAAAATAATAATATATATATTTTATATA
>QMIH01002235.1:5876-29299 GCA_003987875.1 Clarias batrachus
ACCAGCCCTGGAGGTATGAGATGACGGTGCAAACCAGTATGTATTTCTTATTTAGTTTGATAAAGAGAGAGAGAGAGAGAGAGAGAGAGAGAGAAAGAAATTAAGGATGGCCAATATTTTATAACTGTTCTACCATAAGCAATAACATGAACAAACTTGCTTCACAAACATCCAACCAATAAGTATATGGCATTTCTTAATTTATTAAAATTCATATAGCTGTGGTGTAAAAAAAATAAAATAAAAAATACTCTAAGATGTAGTGTTATTGGAAAATTTCATAGACTGAATGTAACTGTACAAACCCTCTGTGACATCACCAATAGKTTTTATAAAGAGGGTTTTTGTAATTCAGTTCAATTCAATTGTGGGAGCTCTGGTCGTCACCATGGCGGTATGGTGGTATWGTGGTTAGTACTATGGCCTTGGGGTCAAGGTTCGATTCAGGGTGTGCCTGAAGTTTGCATCTGGTGGGATTTCTCCGGGTACTCCACAGTCCAAAGACTGATTGGTGTTCCCAAATAATCCATAGTGTGTGAATGTGTGGTTGTACAGTATGTGTTTGTCCTGTGATGGCTTGGCATCTATCTTAGGGTACAAGGGTGTAAATCACCTTGTACCCTAAGTCTCCTGGGATAGACTCCCAGACCTTGTATACAGGATAAAGTGGTATAGACGATAAGTGAAAACCCGGAGTAATCCATGAATAGGTAAATGGGTGCAACATGCATACTTATCACAGGTATCACAAGCTAGTTAGCTTAGCTAAAATGCTAAGATTGATAACAATGTGATTGATAATGTACTGTATATGCTAAAGTTACATTACATTTGATTGAACTYCGTCAACCCTACCCTACATGTCGTCCAGTGTAACTGTTCCTCAAATCAGCCAGGAACCTAATTATGCATAAATYTATTGCTTAATGTAATTTTAGTTGGCGGCACGGTAGCTTTATAGTTAGTGCTGCCACCTTGCACCTCCAGGTTCCAGGTGTCGATTGTCTGTGTGCATGGAGTTTGAATGCTCTCCACATGCCTGGTAGGTGTCCTCAGGGTTCTCTGGTCCCACAGTCTAAAAGACATGCAGATTAGACTGATGCAGATTGGGCAATCCCAAATTGCTTGTGATATGTGAATATGTGTACTCTATTTATGGAACAGCCACTTATTCTAGAGATAATTCGGAGTGTCTCATGTGCCGAAAGTAAAATTCACAAACATACAACTCGTATCGAAGGTCTCTAAGCTGCCTCAGTGAACAAAGTTTGTTGCTTTGACATACGTACTGCCAAGTTGCTGTCAGCAGACAGTGACAGGAAATAATGATGAGCTCCCAGACAGTCCAGAGGGCTTTATCATCTCTCACATCAATTTTGTGGCCAATCACAGGTAATTTTAACAACACTTGCCACTCAGAGGKATTTAATGACCTTACCTGGAACGTCCTAACCTTCAGTTGAGAGACACAAAGGTTCATTTAATCAACAGAAAACATTCATGCCTGTGGGAAGCTCTAATGGATAAAAAAAAAAAAAAACATTCTGGATAGAATCAGCCATATTTCCCTGTTCTGACATACAAGAGGTAGAGATATCAAATCGAGCACATATGGGAAGCAGTGAATGCTCACTTACACACAGACAGATTGCATAGAAGGCATCTATAGCCATGTGCATCCCAGCCAGATGGAGATACAGTATAGCCCATGGTTTATTGCTCTATTTACAATACTAACACAGATCATAGGACAGCGCCGTTAAACACTATTAATTCATTGTCCTTATTTGTCAGTTTTGACAATACAGTAATTTGATCTGTTATTCAAATAATAGATTTGTAAAACTGGTTTAATAATKAATCATTTAAATTACTCGGTTATTTGTCACTTGCACCTTACAGCACAGTGAAATTACTTTTTTTGCTTATTCCGGTCAGCCAGAACCTGTAAATAGGACAAAAAGGGGTAAGGGCCTTGTTTAACAGTTCAACAGTGGCAACTTGGTGATGACAGTCCTGGGGCTTGAACCACTGACCTTCCGAACCCAAAGCCCTAACCATTTGAKCCACTACTGCCCACTAGGCAGCGCTGGTTAGCGCTGTCACCTTGCACCTCCAGGGTCAGGGTTCGATTCCCGCCTCGGGGTCTTTGTGCATGGTTTACATGTTCTCCCCGTTCTTGGTGGGTTTCCTCCCACAGTCCAAAGACATGCAGCTAAGCTAATTGGTGTTCCCAAATTGCCCATTGTGTGTGTGTGTGTTTGCCATGTGATAGATTGGCATCCCATCCAGGGTGTACCCCATCTTGTGTCCTGGGATAGGATCCAGGCCCCTGCCACCCTGTATACAGGATAAAGCGGTATAGAYGGTAAGTGAGTGAATTAACAATTCACTATTGTTTCTATAAAAACAACCCATTCACCAGACTTGTATCACACTGGGACGTGTACTTGTAATGAAATTTGTCATGAATGAAGGTATAAATCCAAAAAAAAAACCCATTGTAAAAAATGGACATTTACAGTACAGAAGACTTCATGCACAGTATGGTGATGAGACTTTTAGCCACAGTAAATATGATTTAGATTTTTAATGGTGCAAACGTTTTAAAGAAGGTTGGATGTACCGCCCACTGCGCCACTTGCATATTACAATAACTTAGCGGGGAGTTATTGCTACAGTACATCCTCCATTCAGTCCTGACCTCGCTCCAAGTGATTTCCACATGTTTACACCATCAARCAACGAGTTTCTGGAAGTCCAGCATTTCARACGTGAAGCAAGCATCTGCTCATGGCTCTGGTGTAGTGAGGAAACTTTMTACTACATATTTTTCATCATACTGTATKAAGTAAAAAAAGCATTTCTACATGCTGATTGTCCCCCTGTGTCTGGAGTTTGGAGTATAACACTTCTGATAGAAGTGCACTTGAGCACAAAGAGGGGAAAGAACTGCTCTGCCAATGAGATTTCCATCTGTTCACCTCCGCTCACATGGTTTTATAGAAGAAAACATATTTCCATGATTCATGCCACTAATCCCCAACCGATATGCACATATGCATTTAACATAAAAAAAATGCTAAACTGTATTTGTCTTTGAATACAGGGGAAGTTGTGCATAATTAAATTACATTTTTTAATTTATTTTTGAAATCAGTCTTTTGATAAATTTGAAAGTAAATGCATTCTGAATACAAATACTTTATTTTTTTGCCTAATAAATGTTATCTGTATTCAGTTACAGCCCGATGCTGACAGCATATAGCCTTTGTTTGTCTGTGTCAAGTCATGCATGCTATACCTGTCTTTTCTAGACATTTATTTCACCAATTTGCTAAAAGGAATTGGTATCCTAGGGAATACTCAATAACAAGATTGTGTTTTTTTTTTGTTTTGTTTTTTGAAGAAAATCAAATGCTCAATAAGTACTGTAGATACCGAGTAAAGGCAAAAATCTGGGTTAATAATGGAGTAAACATACTTTCACCTTTTCCACCAAAATGTTAAAACTGCATTTGAACAAAACAGAAGGGGTACAAAAGAACTTAGAATACTCTAGAACAATGGTTCTCTGCCATTATTTTTTTAACCAAGGCCCAAAACTTGGGGAGCTCGATCTACTCCATACTCATTTCAGACATCCTCCTGTTAGCAGGCTGTGTCACCAAAGTTCAGACCCAGTGCATTAATGAAGAACATTCACATTCAAGAAGAAGTCTTTCATTGCCATCTACTATATACCTGTATGCACATATACACCTTCACACTGCCTCTAATCTGAGATCTGAGTTCTAAAAAATTTAACCCAAACTTGTGTCCAGCCTTTGACTGATRYATTCTATCTATCTATATGGCGGCACAGTGGCGTAGCAGTTACAGTAGCACTGTGGCCTCGTTTGGTTCCTGCCTCATGTCTATGTGCATGAAGTTTGCATGTTCTCCCCGTCCATGATGGGTTTCTCTGGCTACTCCGCCCTTCTCCGACAGTCCAAAAACAAGCAGATTAGTCTAATTGGTGTTTGCAAATTGCCCAGTTTGTGTGTTCCTGTGATAGATTTGCACCCTCCAGGGTGTACCCCACCTTGTGCCATAAAATAAAACCCAAGTCTGCCTCTGTCCACCATTCATCCTCTGCAGCTGATCCAGAATGCAGCTGCACGTCTCATTTTCAAACTTCCCCAAGTTCTCCCACACCACCCCACTCCTGCGCTCCCTGGACCTGCTCCTATAGCTGCCCGCATCAAATTCAAAATCCGGATATTCCCTACAAAGCTAAAAAAAGGCCCAGCACCCACCTAATTCTCAGCTCTAATCACACCACACACTGCACCATGCTCCCTGGGATCCTCCAACACTGCTCGCCTGCTTGCCATCTCTCAGGGATCAAGGAAGACATTCATCCAGACTCTTTTCTATTCTGGCACCTAGATGGTGGAATGAACTTCCTCTACTGTAGCTGTCCGCACAGCTGAGTCTCTGGCAATCTTTAAATGACAACTCAAGACATATTTGTTTCTTCACCCCCCCCAACCATTTAATAATAAAAATATAAATAAATAAATAAATAAATAACCCAACTGATGGCACTTAGTTAGAAACCTAGAAACTCAGTGTAACGTCTCAAACTTCAGAGCACTTTTTGTAAGTCACTCTGGATAAGAGCATCTGCCAAAATGCCTAAATGGAAATGTAAAATCTTTTCCACCCTGCAGAGAAAAAGAGCAGCATACATACGAAAGCAGGTGTAGCTCAGTGGTTAAGGTGTAGGATTACTGATTGGAAGGCCATAGGTTCAAAACCAACCACCACCCAGTTGTCACTGTTGGGCAGGGTAAGGGCACTTGCCAAAGTCTGTAAATTTAAGGAAAAACGCTGCTGTAATTAGTCAACCCAAGCAAAAACAGCTCTATGGTCCACCATGATTAAATAAAGGAATCACCTGTCAAAACCACTGGGCAGGTTCCCCCTCTGAGCTCCCTGTTTCTGACCATGGACCATTTATCACTGTAATGGAGGACCGCATGCTATTCATGAAGCAAATTGTCAAGAAAGAGCTGACCCAAATCTCATTTCCCATCTATAATGGATTTTGTACCTCACATGCATTTATCGTGACGATCTTTAAGATCGTTCCTGGTGCTAAGAGACCAAAGATCATGTCCCAAGATACGAGTTCTTCATCTGAAACTATAAGACTCGCTTGAATCCCCTGGCTGTAGATAACAAAGAAGCTGAATTTCATAAACAAAACTACCAGCATTCTTGACACCACTCGAGCCAACTTTATTAGAAATTTGTACACGCCAACAATGGTCATGTCCCACCAGTGCAATTATAGTGGATTATAGACATTCACCGCTATCAGTGTTTGTCCAGTCCTAATCAAGGTTGAGACAGAAAATCTGCAGATCCGGGTTATTGATGGATATTGAAGTCACAGTAAATTTGACTGTTTTGGTCCTCTATCCCTGCAATGCCATGCCCGTGTAATGTCCTAGCTCTTCATTTCTAAAATTTATGCTGTTATACTGTAGCTAGACCTCCTGGAGTCCCTGCTTGCACTCTGTTCACAATGTACCAGCCACTGTTAGATAACAGCATGCCTAATAATCTCTCTCCTTCTTTCTCTCTCCTCATTATATCAAATAGCAAATCACAAAAAAACCACTGAATATCAACCTAAATCTACATTTTTTTTTACATTTCTTTAAAGTTGCTTTGTAGCAATGTCTGTTATTGAAAGGATAATACATAAAAAATTATATTTGATTAAAAAATATCATTCTTTAAAGAAAGTAGCCTGTTGTACCTGTACATTTTCCTTTAATGTAGCTTTGAAAATGCATTCTTTATTTAATATTATTTCACTGCAAAATAATTTCATTGCAAAAATAAAGTTTTAGCTATTTTAATACACCACAAATTAATTAGCACAATGAGGCCAGTTTTTGACACAACACCAGGCACTAATTGTGTTTGGACCCTAATTCAAAGGCATCACCCCCCCCCCCCTTTTTATAGTTATTATTGCATATAAATGGGAGTCCATTAAATGAATTAAACCTCTGTTGATTTCTTCTAAAAATGCCATCGTCGCAGATGATGCTGGTATTAGAATTAAGCACGGTGAATAAAATACTAGGACTTCAACATTCAGCATCAGCGATGTTAAGGACATGTGGGAAGACGTGTTGTGTTCTGCTCTTTACGCAACACTGAGATAAGAAGCATAAAAATTGGATGCGGCTGTAGCAGTGATAGCAGGGTATAAAAATGAATAATATGATATTTACAGAACTACATGGTTTAGTTGAAAGCCCATTAGGAAACCATGTAATAGTCTGTATATATATGTGTGTGTGTGTGTGTGTGTGCGTATTTCTGAAGTCTATTTTCTTCTTGTAATCTCATTTATATTCAACATACATTGGATTAGTGTCATGAACATGCCTTGTAATTCGTATGAAGTTTCAAAAGTCTGAATTAAACTTGTTAAAATTTCTAAATCATTTATTAAATGCCCTGTTCCATAACAATATCTGTTTTAAAGCATTGCACCAGAGAATAAAGTTAGTGGTAGACAACTCTACAGTACTGTATGATCTCACTGTCGCGTCACCTGCGAGACAGATCGAACAACACTTCCCAGAATGCACGTTCCGGATCACAGGAGTACTGATGATGGGACACATCTGTTTCTGTCTCTAGGGGAGGACAAAAGACATTCAGTAACAGCAGATCTTCGCAAAGTAATGCTTTAGTGAGTTTTCTCCAGACTGTACCAAGCCGATTTTTCCTGATTGATTTCCTGCTTGTGAATGTAGCTTTGAACTTTCGACTTTGTGTTTTTGTCTGTTCCCAAACAATGTGTTCGCCGATTGCCTGACCTTAGCCGTGACCTGATTCTCTCTTTGAACTGTATGAGTTTGATTTTCGTTGTTTTAATAAACGATATGTTTCACCTGCACATGCGTTCACACAACCTTGGGGCAACCGTGAACATCTGTCTTTTTCTGCTCAGATTGCTAACCCGGCAGGTTCCTGTCAACTTCTTCCCTGCAACACTGAAAGGATTCGCACAAGCTACTTTGTTCATTCCATTGTCGTGTAAAGACCGGACAACTGCAACTCACTCCTGATTTCAGTCTGATGCTTGTCTATAAAGCCAAAAACAGGCAACCCAAGTACTTCTGCACCACGCTACTGAGCCCAACATCTCTCAGAATACAAGACAAGCATCCTGATTCTCTTTTCTTTTGGCATCAAAAGGGTGGAGGAACGACCTTCATCTACATGTTTGAACAGTTGAGCCACTGGTATGTCTTTAATCTTTTTATTAAGTACTACTGCTCTACACTTGTTTAACCTCCATTAATAGAATTGGCTGAGAGGATAAATAGATAAATGCTCCATTATTTTATTGTGCAGGAGTTTTTATTTTAATCCATGAAAAGCTGAAAAATGAGGATTCTATTAAATGGTGCAGGAGGAGAGAATAAAGCTGTTCCCAGAGCTGGCAAATTACATGTTTTCATTCTTCCTTTRAGCATACTTAATTTGTGAGTTTAATTGGACTTTTTCTTTAGTTCAGTATGTTTCCATAGTGACGTGGTTGTGATGAATGCACATAGCCAGATATTCCTGTAATCCGAGGCAAGTTGTTTGCCTTAATGACATATGCTACTAGGTTCAATTTGTAAGACTAATAAAGAAAAGCTCTTCTCACCTGTTGCTCTGAATTGTCTGATAAAATAGCCCACCTCTCTACTCTTGACCCTGCAGTCAATAATTGCTCGAAGGAACAAAAGGCATACGATATACGAGGAACAAACTGTTTTACCTCTGAACAGCCTCCTGCAGATTTGGAAACGCAGCCCTTTCAGCAATGCAAGACTCTTTTACTGAGACAAGTGAACATTACAACCTGTGGTGTTTGGCATCCAGGTGCAGGGATAAAAATGAATTCCAGGACTGTCCTTTGTAGTAGAAAGCCCAGGAAGCTCACTGATGGAGTTGCCAACATCAGCCTCCACAGATGCAGGTAGCATGTGCTTGTGTGGATGACCTTTATTACTGGCAAGCATGATGTCCACCATACTGTCCTTCGGGGTGATACTTACTGTAGGGTTGTTAGAATACGTATAAACAACCTGTTTTTGGAGGAACCAACTTCTTAATAAAGCCTCAGTCCAAGAGGTCAAAGAAATGCTCCAAACTTGCAAACTATCCAAATTACTGTACTGTAACTTGGACCGTTGTTCAATGTTTTCAGCTAAAGAACATCCCATTCTATTGTTAGTCCTTGTCCCTCAAAGGTGAGGCTGTGCCTACATCTCATTCTCCAGAGCATCTGTTAAGAGCCGAGAAGAATGGTTGGCCACCAGTTGGCCAACGGTTCTTTTCAAAGGTGGTACAACTACTGAATCAAATATATATGCCGGGCCACCTCTACTGTCAGGCTGTTAATTCATGCATAGAGTAAGTCAGGCATCTTTTGGATGTGTTCCTTGGTTGTCTGGCATAGGTGTTTGCTTTGGCTCCGGTTAGATTTGGCTCTGAACAAGAATACAAATCAGTCTGCCAAGTGTGCTGTGTCAACATTGGTATTCACATCCAGATTAAACGGGGATATCAAAGTCAGACAGCTTCCTTGAGATGGTCCATGCTCATTACCTAAGGAAATAAGAGTAGAGTTGATTCCTATGTGAAGGTGGGCAAAGTACACACATCATGTACGTAAGTAAAAGTAGAAGTCTGTGATTTACTTGAGTAAAAGTACAGAAACACTCAGATTCAAGTATAAAGCTTACAGGATTCTTTTTCATGGTAAAATCTCTCTTTCTCTCTCTTACATGCACACACACATGCAATTACACATGCAATTACAAATAATAGTCAGCCAGCTTCAAATAATATGCATCAATGTGATTAAGCAACATAATGGCATGCAGAAATGTAGTTTGGATTGGTTACAGAAGTGAAATAAAGCAACTATTTTGGCGATAAAGAGTTTTGAGTCTTGATATCCTCTTTCAGAAGTCATAAGTAAAGAGGTACAACCCAAACATTAGCCACAAATTATTAAATAATTAGTTAATAATTAAGGCACCTGTATTTTTAGAAGTAATTAATAAGTACACACAGAGGCAGGGTACACCCTGGACAGAATGCCAATCCAATCACAGGGGGCACGCACACACTAAGGCCATTTGGGAATGCTAATTACCCTAATCTGGAAGTCCTTGGACTGTGGGAGGAAACTGGAGTACCCCCACCAAGCACAGGGAGAACATGCAAACTCCTTGCACACAGAGATGGGAATCGAACCTGGCTGGGAATCGAACCCGGACCCTGGCAGTGCTAACCGCTATACCACTGGTTAAAACCAAATACTTTGCATGGAAAGAAGTCCTGAAACAGTGTTTCTGAAGGTATTCCTGGAGGACCACTGCCTACTGCATATTCTTGTGCTTTCCACACCTACTTCAATAAAGAAAAGACTAGTTGATTATTTAAATCAGTTGTGCTGGGAGCTGAGAAAGCGCTAAAATATGCAGGACAGTGCTTCTCCAGGAGATAAGAACCACTGAGCTAGAGGACTGCGAGAGGTCTGTCCCTTTTCCACTGCCAGAGCCTCTGGGTCAGACACTGAAGCACACCTAAAGGCTACTATTGTGGGGGGGGGGGCAAAAGAAGAAGATAATACAGAGGCAGCTGTACCAAAATTAAGTCATCCAGGGATTCAAAAGATACAGATATGAAACAGTGCATTCAGGGCTACTGGGCCAGGCTGCATTGGGAACATATGTGTTATCAGGCGCTCGAAATAAGATAATGAGAAAATGAACCAGGCAAATAAAAAGATAACCAAGGACTGTAACTACACCAAAGCACCTACAGTACACACATTGACAATGGTGCACTCTATTAGGCCCTGTTTAATGCATATTGTGTATTTTTGCATTGCGTAATGAGTATTTTCTTTCTCTATTGTTCATAATCGTATTGATTGCTTTAGTTGTTTTTACTTTGTAGGAGTTTTAAACGCATTTCTTTAATAATCAGTCTGTTGGTGTCTTTCAGCGGAATCTTTAAATGAGATTTTCAGTCATGTACAACATCGCAGCTCAGCACAATTGTCAGAACTATACATTGCATAAAATGTCAAAATGCAACCATGTGGAGGCTTTTCAGATTGCAACATTTATATATATTCTGGCTGTCACAGTGGTTAAGCAGTGCCGCATGTGTCCTGCATTTAAATCACCCGGTAAATACCGTCTGGATAACTTTCCGTATTCCTTTTTTAGACGGAGTGAGTGAAATCGAGCTGATCTACATAAAAAACATTTCCAAACATACGCTGATCAGATTCCCAGAAGGTGATTATAATCTACCTCCTCTGGATCAGCGGTGGATGATTGTGTGTAATTGGAGGTCTGAAAGTGCTCACGTTGAGTCGTTCCAGTTCTCAGGAAACATGATTGCGTTTGCAGAATCCTTTAGTGTTCAATCACGATAATGAACGTGTTAACAGGCAGGAAATGCAGCCTGCCCCGGCTACATCGTTGTACATTTGTCACAGATATGCCCCGGTATTCAAGGAAAGATCAAGAAGTGGGAAAACAGTACCAAAAGACAAGGCTAAGAGCTCTCCATAGACTGTACGGTACAGTAACTGCAAGCTATTGGTGTTGCAAACAAACACATAATTAATATGAATGGTCAACCACTATGGAATCAATTACTTTAGGCTCTTATCCAGAGCGACTTACAAAAGTGCTTTGTAGTTTCCATCATTGGATAGATCCTTACACTGGGTTCCTTGGTTACTAACTAAGTACTATCATGTTGAGATTACTATGTTGAGATTAGCCCAAGTAGTGAAGAAGCAGATATGTCTCAAGTTGTTGTTTAAAGATTGCCAGAAACTCAGCCTTATGGACAGAGGAAGTTCATTCCACCACTTAGGTGCCAGAACAGAAAGATGTACATCTTCCTCGATCCCTGAGAGATGGTGGGACCAGCCACATATGGGGCGCCAACCCATTTCATGACAGACACACACACACACACACACACACACACACACACACACACACACACACACACACACACACATAGACACATTCTCTCTCTCTCTCTCTCTCTCTTAATTCTCTCGCTCTCTCACACACACACACAATCATACTCACTCACCCACTTACCCACTCACTCATTGTCTATACCACTTTATCCTGGCATCCACAAGGCGGGGAACACCCTGGACAAGGTGCCAATCCATCACAGACAAYATCATACATTATGGACAAATTGGAAATGCCAATAAACCACTTTTCATTGAAGAAAGCACTGGGAAAACATGCAAATGTCACCCACAGATTGGAGGCAGGTATCAAACCCAAAACTATGAACAGCTGGGGGCAACAGTGCTAAACACTAAGGCCCATAGCTGAAGAAATCCCTTTTTTTATTGCATTTTATTTAGATCAACCAGGTGGTCCTGGTACTTCACTTTGGGAACTATGAATGGAGAATTAAATGGCGTTTTTTTTGGAAGGTTGTCAAACAAGTTGTTGTTAGTCCTTCAGACAGGAATTTCACGCAGGTTTTACAGCAGATGCCCTTCCTGATGAAGCTTTCCCATTTATCCAGGCTTGGGACCAGCACTGCATCCAGTGACTGGGGTTTGAGCGTTGGCTGGGAATCAAACCTGGGCTGCGGCTGAGGGGGAGCTGGCAGGGCATAGTGACCTTGTTACATACTGTATGTGGTTTATTTGCAGATACGATGGCCAGTAGAGCTCAGATCATAGTCCAGTCCACCTCTCTCTCTCTCTCTCTTTCTCTCTCTCTCTCAACTAGCCATGATGCCTTACTGATTAAAGTCATTATGGCCAGGCATGAAATAGACAAGATGAGTGATTCAATTGATTCACCTCAGATGGGGGTTGATAATGACACACTGCCAAATGTTTAATTAGAGCAATCTGTATTTTAACAGATGCAGAAGTAAAAATACAAGAACATCAAATGTCATCAAATGTCAAAAATGTCAAAAGACATCAAATGTCTAAATATAATATGTGGTTTTTAGCCACTAAGTGGTTTTGCTGCCTGATAATTTAAAGTCTACTTTAGTTTTTAAGGACTTATTTAATATACACTATACTGTAATATATATATATATATAGATATATATATATATAGAGATATAGATATATATATATAACAGCCTTGTAGTGAGTTTCACAGATGCAAGAAAGAAAGCAAGACTTTATATCACAGATATTAATATTAATATTAATTTCTACTTTTTTTTTTTTTACAAGGAATGAACAAGAACTTTCATTGTTTCATCTTTATCTGTACCAAGATGGTCAAATATCTATCTAGGAATTTGACAGACCTTGTGTAATTCCTTTCCTTGTGTAAATTTCAGAAAACTCCAAAATAAATCCAAAATACAAATTCTTTTTAATTTATGCTATTAAAGATGTGGTGGCACGGTGGCGCAGTGGATGGCACCTCCTGGGTCGAGGATTCGATTACAGCCTCGGGTCTGTCTGCATGGAGTTTGTATGTTCTCTCTTCGATGGGTTTCCTCAGGCATGGAGATTAGGATAATTGGTGTTCCCAAATTGCCCATAGTGTTTGGATGTGTGAGTGAGTGAGTGAGTATGTGTGTGTGTGTGTGTGTGCTTGTGCCCTGTGATGGATTGGCACTCCTGGGATAGGCTTCAGGCTTCCTGTGACCCTGTATAAGACAATCTGTTTCGAAAATAAATGAGTTAATGAATATTAAATATGTATGCTGTACAATCATTTTGGTCCGTTACTGCCATGACAGCAATGGTAGTTCTGAAGACTGCAGACTTTGTCTTTTTCTTCTTCTTTTGTTTTTTTTAAAGAAGTGTAATTCTAATGGTTTAAAATTCCCTGGCAGTAAAAGAGCCCAGAGGTTCCTTTAGTGAAACTGAGTTGACACAAATGTCCTGCAATTTTAATGTTCATTTTAATTACATTTTAATGACTGGTAATACACTTGGAAGTAATAGTTGTGTCTCATTACAAGTTAAATCAATAGACTTCCCTAGTCACTTCTCTTTTGACTATATGAATTGGACACACTAATGTATACAATAAAATAAAGAAAAACAGTAATAAAAAAAAATTAATAATTAAGCTTTAATTAAAATAAAAGCAGCATGGTGGCTAAGTGGTTAGCATTATCACCTTTCCCCTCCAGGTCCCGGGTTTGATTCCTCTGAGTTCTCCGGTTTCCTCTCAAGGACAGGCAGATTAAGCTAATTGGCGTTTCCAAATTGCATGTAGAGTGTGAATTTTGACCACAGGTCCTACAAAAAATGGGAATGAATACAATGCTCACCATTAGCCTCCACAATTCCTAACTGGACTACAGGGCCCATATTCACAAAGCTTCTTAAGTCTAAAAGTTGCTCCTAGTGATGAAATTCTAAGAAAAATTTTAGAATTATGGCATTTTCTTAGAATTTTCCCTAAGATTTAGGATTAAATCTTAGGAAAGATAAAAAATGATTCACAAAACATCTTAGACCTAAAAACAGCTCCTAGGGTAAAAATAGTTAAGATTAGAGAGGAGGACTTTTAAGAGGATTAAGAGTTTCTATAGCAGAGGACAAAATGGTGGAAAGAAGACATTTGCCAAACATTGAACGGAAAGCTAAAAGTAAACACTGGTCTTCTGTCCAATTTAGTTTTCTTGTTATTTTACTTCCTTCCATCTCTCTTGGATTGATGGCGACAGACCATCCAAAAGTGCAACTTAAACAGACTGTCCTGTAATCATATAAATTGGTAAAAGCTGATCCATAAATCTTAAATGGATCACAAGCAATAAAATCTGTTTGGTAAATAAATGTAAGAACTTAAACATATTAACCACTGTGTGGAAATCGGTTGTTTCAAAAGTAGACACATTTTCAACATTTGCCTGTTTAATTATCTTATAAGATAACTAGCCTATAACAGAAACTTTGCATAAGTAGTCTGTAGTCATGGTTACACAATGTCATTATATACAAACAATATGATTTTACTGTCTGTTCTATTATCATGTATTCTATTTTTTACTAAGAGCGCATTTCAAGATCTTTGCATCTTTGTCAGAGGTTTTTTTCTTATCAACCAGTCAAAGTCCTTGAATTGCTGCATCATCCCTAGCAACGGGGTCGAGCACACCTCCTCATTAAGATAAAGGTTTTTGTGCTTTCCTTACTCAGAGTTGCTCTAAGAAGTTTTCTAAATCACTTTTAGTCTAGGACTCCCAGCTAGGACTTTTTAGGCTAAGATAGGAGCTCTCTGAGAGAATTCTAAGAAACTTTGTAAATACGGGTCCAGGGATCACTAAGAAAATGAAGAAGAATCAAAGGAAAAAAAAAACATTTAGGTGTCCATGCATGTACAGTAGATGATATCTTCACATCAATCAATCTTATACCATCCCTTCACATTGACACAAGTGTCGTCCCATTCTCAGAACTAGAACGCCTTGTGTTTCCCAGAATAGAAATGATCCATTTGATATGCAAACAACTTGCCTCCAACCCATTGCTTCACAAATTAATTAACTGAAAATGTGCGTTCTTTATACAGCTTATTAACGAGTTCGTATAAATCCTTTCCTTTACGTCCAATTAATGGAGCATGTCTACACAAACTCGGGGCAAACTTGCAAAACTGCAATAAAAGCCAAATTCCAATTTACACTCGGTTTCAATCAGTAACTTCAAAGAGTCGAGGCCAGACGAGTGAGAAATGGCGAAGTGCCGCACGCACAATCAGTCACAGCTGACTGAATCAAAGAGAGAGTCATTTATTATTATAAAGGGCATTTAGATGGATACGCATGTGTGTAATGCCATGCTGTAATTTGTCAGATGGCTTCATGACTGACATTTCCTGCTTGGATTTTGGTCTGATGAAGTAAAAGGAGGAAAGACCCAAGGAAGAAAGAACGGAGGGAGAGACGTCTGACAAACGGACACGGAGATGCAGTCGTGCCTCATGCCAGCTGTGGAAAAGAGAGAGAAAGAAAACTGCTGATGTGGATGATTTTTTTTCTTCTTCATCTAATTGTATCTCATATCAAAGCACACAGCTGGTCATTTACATGCTGTATTTAAAGATTTATTCCAGCCTGCTGTCATTTAAGCTAATTTATTAATCAAAGTTTCATCACACTTCTGAAACGCAGAATGAAAACATGCGTACATGACATTTTTGATATGATATTCATCAAATATCGTTTCTTTTTTTTTCCCAGTTAATCCATTTCAGAATGAGAAATCGAACTCGTAGCTCTACCATGCTGAACCGTGCATACAGTGAAAGGAAACACCTATTCCAYTAGTCTGTTCTTGCAGAGCTGTTGTTTACAGCTTCGAGACACCTATGCTAAGAAGTAATTATCTTTATTTTTTTTTTCTATCTGCTTTCAGCACTGTGGTTCAATTCGATCCGATTCCTCTTGTCAAGTCACTTCCCATTCCTTTCGAGGATCCCTGAGATAGACTGCCAATTTCGAAATCCATGAATTTTTAATGGGATTTCACTGAGGAGATTGTCTAGGCCATGCAAGGTCTCCATGCAGACCATTTTGCTTGAATGTTTGGGGACACTGTCTTGTTAAACCATCTATCTTCTCCCCTGATTAAGTTTTAAGTTTTTTTCTCCCACTGAGACCAAATTGTTCTCTAATATGGTTTGGTTTGGTGTATCGCTCCATTCCCGTTTCTTTCGATGATATACAGTAGTATACTGTACACTCATGGACAAAACGATGTAAAATATTGTACTGTCCTGATAACCTGAAATCAAAGTCATCATTTTGTTTGCCATGTTACAATATAAACACAGGTACACAGCGTTACTTTATCATGGATAATTCACATATTCTTAAGGGGCACCGTGCATTTGTAAGAAATTTGTCCAGCTGACACGACTGGGAATCAAAAGTAAGGAAAACCGCCTGATTGTGCATTTTGTTTACACACTATAATGTCCTGCATAGACAGTGCTAGCAAAGCCAGGGCCATTAGAATATGCTTCCACTTGGTGCAACGCAAGCAGACATCACCAAATGTTTAGAGTTGCCGGGAACACTATTTCCAGGTTATAAAGCAGACGACTGGTTCCACTGCTGATCACTCTGGGTCCTAACTCCATCAGTCCCATTATTTAGCATTTTCCTATTAGAAGCATCGGTCGAGGCTGGCAGCACGGTAGTGTAGTGGTTAGCACTGTCACCTTGCGCTTCCAGGGTCTAGGTTCGATTCCTGTCTCTGTGTGCATGGAGTTTTCATGTTCTGCCTCCGCTTGGTGCATTTCCTCCGGGTACTCCGGTTTCTTCCCACTGGTCAAAGATCAGCAGATTAGGATAATTGGTGTCCCCGAATTGCCCGTTGTGTGTTTAAACCCTGTCCAGGGTGTACACCACCTTGAGCCCAAACCCTCCTGGGATTGGCTCCAGACCCCCCATGACACTGAATACAGGATAAAGCGGTACAGACGGTGAGTCAGGTTGAGGCAGTGGATCAAATAGGTAAGGCTATGGGTCATTGATGGGAAGGTCAGGGGTTCAAGCCTCAGGACTGCCAAGGATTCACTGCTAAGACCTTGCTCCAGGGGGCGCTGTATCATGGCTGACCCTGCACTCTGACACCCGCTTCCTAACTGGGATATATATGGAAACAAAAAATTTCACTGTGTCACATAACTGAATCTTAATATTAATGGGTCATCTTCCCCATGTGGGTGTATTATGTGTATATGTTAGTGCCTGATGTGTCCTTTTGCTACTGGATATTTAATATGAAATCTATCTATTTATAAGTACAAACCGAAGTGGACTGTCAAAAACTGCAAACTATGAGATGAGTCAAATTTGAAGCAGAAAAGCGCATACTTCATCTTCTTGTGCACGGTGCGGATGTGCCATATCTAAAGATCAATTTATATAATTCAAGGTGTGTCCAAGGTTTCTCACATTTTGATAAAAGGAATATATAATATACCTGTATATTAAATATGCTTGATAAGAAGACAGTACGCATGTTATGTGCAAAATAAAAGTGACAACATCTCTCCTTCTTTCTCTTTCCCTCTTTTTTTATCCTTTCAAAGACAAGTAATGAGTCCTCATCAGTTTTCTTTCTGCATGCCATTTTTATGTCAGAGCCAGGAAGCCTCTTATATATATATGGGCATACAGCAATCAGTTCTGTTCTGGATAAAATCTGATAATAGTTATTACACAGTGCCATAGTAAAATCTGTCGCTTTAAAGCAACACCGCACATTGTGTTTCTGTCTGTTGGGAGATTTTTCGGTATGTTGTTTAAATCAATGGCAGCACACTGGCTTAGTGGCTAGCACTGCCACCTTGCACCGCCAGGATCTGGGTTCGATTCCCACCGTGGGGTCTGTGTTCATGGAGTTTGCATGTTGTGCTTAGTGGGTTTCCTCCCACAGTCCAAAGACATGCAGATTAAGCTAATTGGCGTTCCCAAATTGCCCATAGTGTGTGAATGAGTGTGTGTTTATGTGGAGGGGACTGGAACCTAAAATAGGTTCCTGAAAGCCTGAACAAAAAATAAAGCAGTATAGACGATGAGTAAGTGAGAGTGAGTTGTTTAAATCACTGTGGCTACGGCGACTCTGACCAGCAGTAAAGAGATCACTGGCGATACAGAAATAAACAGATAGGGAGCATAAATCCTAGTGTTTGATTTGTAGCTCTTTGTAAAATTGTGATCATGTGCTTCTGAGATGAGCCTGAATGCAGCGCCAACCTCCACAGTGAGTCACAGCATGTCTTATTGGTCTAAAATAGTGCTGGAGCAAGAAATACAAACACAAGGTTGAGCCTGAAGCCCACATTGCACTTAAAAGAGCTTCCATAAGTAGTGCAATTTACTACATCAGGTCCAATTTGCAACGTTTCAAACAAATTGCGCAGTAATGACTCCATTTGGAGTGTGGATCTATTGTAGGGATCAAAGAAACAAACAAAAAGTGCCTTTAAAGTAGTACACTCTTATTTCCTGAGGCTATGAGATGGTACGTGGCTGCTTTTTACATCATCGGAGACACGCGGTGATTTGTTAAAAAGTCTTTGCCCGATGAGGCCGGTTGTAGTTCCAGTTTTGAAAACTGCTCTAATGACTACTTATCCAGGAGACAAATGGTTCCTCTTAACAGCACAAACAAAGGATAATCCTGTGGATAGGTTGTTGTTGCTGGCAACACGCAGGTACATTATCTGAACACAAAACTGAAGACCTTCATTAGAGCTAGAACAACATTTGAGGTTATGAGGAATACTGTTTGTTCAGGGCTCATTTTCAACCTGCAAACTTTGACAATGAAAAAACATGACAGCAAGTGAAGTMTTCCTGAGGCTAAAGACCTATCTGCAATTATATACAATACTTATTTTAATACTTAAAATGAGATTACAACAAACCAACTTTATTAAATAAACTTTAATCATCTCTAATAATGATTAAATTCAATAATCTTGATAACAAGATTATTACAATAATTTCTAATAAAAAGTTACTAAAATTCTAAGTGAAACCTTCTTGTTCTATTGGCAGAGAATTATTTATTTATTTATTTATTTTTAAGAAATAAATTCCTAAAACGAGTAAATTAATCTGCCAATAGAACAAGATATTTTAGCTGATAAATTTTTTTAAAATTTGATTAGAATAATATTTAAATATATTCAAGATTTTTTCGCTTGCTTAGATATCATTTTTGCAGTGTTTATTTTTGGGCTGTATTATAAAATAAATAGTGTACACCAAGATCTCTTTTTAAACGGCACATGTTTGCAAATTGAAAAATGACAAAATGAACAAAACCTGTGATATAAAAACATCTTAAAAACGCCTTTTTACATTTTTTCTTTTACTTTTTCACATTTTACTCGATTTTCCCCTCGTCATGGCTTCAAGTACCCTTTGTGTATAGAGTCTAGAATTTCATAGCCTGATTTTCCTATAAACAGATGGAATTTCTTTGATTCGTTATGTAGCTACAGTACAATGTGCCAGGTAGTTGTGCACAGTTAGCTGGTTCGCAGCCGCCCGACATGGTGTATGCTAGTGGTGACCATATAACCACATGTTACATGTCTTTTGAATAAACAACAACTTATTAATAAGTTAAAATGTTTTTGCTGTTGTTACAGCTACTTATTYCRTGTGACACCGTTACCTTTGTTACYTAGGCAACCTGAGTTACGACAAGCTTTTTCATCCCTGACTGCTACAGGATGAATCCATGTTCCATGGAATCATATTCTCTGTACTTTATATATACYGARTTTCCRATTTCCCACACCACCACAACCTCCTTTACTGTTATTACTCTCCCAAATTCCCACAATGCCTTTTGTTCTTGACGTCACAGTCCAAATCCATATTTTAGTTCCTGGATTCACAGTTGGAGTTATCATTTGCTCAAGCCATAGTCATCCTATCTCATTTTTTTTCTGTGTGCTTGTACTAAGATGTTTAATAAAGAGAAATCTGTGCTTGCATAAAAAAACAAACAAACAAAAAAAACCGTCTTATTTAGTGAGTAGATCAGTCCTGTTTTGTCATGGAATGTGTCCAGCTGTCAGGCTAATCCGAAAGTGCGCGGTACAAGACGCTAGGATTGCTATTGTGGAATAATACTGAGAAAGCTAAGCTAAATGCCAAGGCCTTGTTTGAATTGAAGCATGTCCTGTAGCTAGACCCATTTCTCTTAATAAAACATACCAGGCACAGGTGAGACAAGMAGCCTGAGGGGTTTAGCTCTATGATGTACAGTACAGTAATATGTGTGGTAGTAAGGTGTGAAAAATTTGCTTTGAGGCAGATTATAGGAAATGACACTCATCCCTGTTTATTAGATTTATTAGATCTGATTCATTAGACAAGCGATCCAGACATGTGCGGCGTCCTGAACTCTTGCTGCACTTCTCAGGAACAAAACTTTTGTCTATGTACAGTATGTATATGAAAATTTAATACATAGGGAAGGAGCGGTGTGATTTAGCATAACATCATATAGCCTTACTATTCTCTGGTGATGAGTCTCATGAAGAACACCAACAGGAAATGTGAAGAGTAAATGAGCAGGTTTTGTGCGTTTGTCTCAATAACCTTGCAATTTGGAGGTGTGTACACTGTATTATTTACTGTACTTTAGGGTTTAATTCCCACCCAATGCCCAAACCCCAGTCACTGGATGATGCAGTGCTGGTTCCAAGCCCGGATAAATGAGAGGGTCGTGTCAGGAAGGACAGCTTCAAAGCTTCAAAGAACCAGTGCCAATTTGTGTGCAGATTGGATGGTTCACTGTGGCGAGCCCTTGACGGTAGCAGCCGAAAGACAAACAACATGTCTTTTATGTCTATGCTTGTTTTTTGTTTTTGTTTTTTCATTTATATTATTAATATTTTTTTAAATGTTCCACATTTAAATCATTTTACATTCAACTATTTATTCATGTAAGCTTCAGTTCTGCTTTGACATCGAAATGTAACATGCCTATTAGAAAGTATTGGCACATTAAACATAAAAACATAAATAAATAAAATGAAGCAAAAATTACTTTTTCTTTTCATTTTAGGTCATTCTGGTTTCAAAAAACAAGAAACATACATTCTTCATTTCTTTTTTGCATATGGCTTAAACAAGCCAATTAAAAAAAAATTTCGCCTGTTGTGACATCTAGTAAGAATTCCTGCTCCGCTGGCATGTGGTTCAGCTCTGCTGTTACTGTATGTGGTGGGAGTGTTGCTTAGCAGTACCTAATTTACATAGACACTGAAACAGCATTTTGGGGTGCTCTGAGACCTTTGTTAAGTAAAATAAGAAAATAGTAAAACGTGGGACCTTTATTTTCAAGTTTAAGATTAGGATATATAGTATTTTATAATCTAGGAATGTTGTTGGTAAATGAGCATCATCTGAGATGTGGGTTAACAGAGAAACATCATCCTCCATTAAAATCTTGTAACTCAAGTATTCGTCAACTAAAACATTATACAAGTAAAGTAATTTGCGTGTAACTTTTCTTGTGCAAACTTTTTTATTTTTYATTTATTTAAAATTTTAGTATTCAATTACCAAGACTCCCAAGTTGATTTTTTTGTTTTTTTAACATTAATCCGTGTGCAAACATTGGGGCTCAACAGGGAGACAATTGACTTAATTATAATGGTGGATTGTTATAGTGCACATCGACTCTGTAATTATGGTAATCCCTTTACTACCGTGATGAAAATGCTATTTATAGCGTGTCCTTATTTATATCTATCACAGCTCACTTCATTAAAATGATACAGTCGTTGTTGCTATGCTCACAGTACTCCAAGCGCARGAGTTATGGAGTTATTATTATCCTGCCAAAATACACCCTATTCTCAGAACAAAACTCTCAACTGCCATGCATCAATTCGTACAATTTTCACAAACCTTACACAATATTTTCAGATCTGACTCAGCCTTTAAACACTAACTCAACATTCTCAGTGCCAAAACTCAAAACACATTCTCAGTGCCAAAAACTAAATCACACTTGGAAGCAAAATGGCCCACATAAGCCATAAAAGATAAACACAACTAGTGCACTGTTCTCATCTAGAAACCTCTGTAGTCCAACAAGAGACCATGGTGACCATTGTGTTTATTTCCATTTTTACAACCATGGTCAGACCTCCAGTGAACATTCACACACACCCATTCATAAACTACAGACAATTTGGAAACTCTAATTACTCAATTAATATGCAGGCCATTGTTGGAGGAAAGCCACCAAGCACGAGGAGAACGCGCAAACTCCACTCACACAGACCCTGAGGCAGGAATCGAACCCGGACCCTGGAGGTCCAAGGCACCAGTGCTAACCACTAAGCCACCCCGTCAGCACACCCATCTTCAGATAAAGACTGTGAACAACCGCATCCAATCAGTAAATGGCATTGAACTCGTTCATATTTGCAGATCGTGATGCGTACAGTTTATCACCACACTGTGCTTTGTATTTGCAGATTACAGTGTGCGTACTGTATTTGCAAACTATGGGGTGTTTGTACAATGTGTTCTACAACATTTTGTCAGACACCATAAAGAATTTTTTTTTTCATGCCTGTCTCATCAGTGACTCCACATAAACTCACAGAAGCCGTCACAGTCATGCAGAAACGACTCCATCGTCTGCACCTGAGATCTCCTTAGAGGAATGATTGGGACAGGCGGTAGGTGTGGGTTAACATTTATTTTAACACTTGTTCCGAATTTATCGGTTGCTTTTCAGCGACAATATCTCAGTCACACACTCCGAGTGAACTTCCCCTCTCTCCCGCCTATTGTACGTGCTCACTGAACCTGACAAACACTAATTAGACGTGTTCTCATCAAGTGTGCATTCTTTTACAGCCACTTGACCATCGTTCCCRTTATAGGACAATGTTTGATCACACCAGGGTATTTAGGATTGCTCAATTGAGGAACGGTACAACCAAGATTCCAGTTAACATTTTGTACGCTTGCTGTTAAGACAAAGTCATGCCAGGTCTACATTGTTTCCTGAGCCCTTCCCGGGTTTCGACACCAACACAACAGCGCAAGCAGCACCCACTCAAAAAACCAACCCATAATAAAAGTGCATTTTTCCACTGTGCCCCCATGACATGGCTGACAGGTACTCATATAAAACGTAGCAAAACAACCTAGCCAAAGTACAGCTTTTCAGCTTGCTTTGCCCTGCTGACTGCCACACTACGTTAACGTCTAAGAGAGAGGGAGGGAGAGGGATTACAAAAATATCAGTAAATATTCACAACCACCTCCGTTCTACTCCATGTGCAGTTTTTCATGAGCAGCTTTTCAGCTTCTCGTTTTGCTCATTTTTTCATAATGTTTGTATATAACAAGAACAATAATAATCAAAACTGAACAGACTTTCACTGGTGATAACACAAGAGGTGCAAGACCAAGACTAAACCAAAGACAAGACTATTTATACACTGAGTAATCACAAGGAAAGGAAAATGAAGTTGAAAACACAAACCATAAAACAGAGTTCATGGGTGCAAAATGCCCGCCAGGGGTCAATTCCAACACAATGCCCTTTCACGTATTATAAGAATTTATTATAAAATGTAATGTAAAAGTTCAATCCAACAATAGTTTTTTATATGGTTTACCATAAGGTGATGCTATAGGCTGTTTGGTTTACCACAAAGGGTTTCTTAAGGATGGTTGGTTTTATGTAGGGTGGTTCATCAGGTTAGTTTATTTACTGTAAAGAGGATTCTTCAGGTTGTTGGGTTTACTGTAGCTGGAGTTCTTCAGGTTGTTGGGTTTACTGTAGCTGG
>QMIH01002235.1:42802-58277 GCA_003987875.1 Clarias batrachus
TTTTAGTTTAAAGTCAAACAGTAACGGAATCACGACCAGCTTGACCTGGGCCTTCTGAAAAATGCCGTCATGCCGTTCGAAGATCTGTTGAGAACAACACCACTCTCAACACTCTCACTCATGTCTAGGTGAATTATTGCTCTGAAACCGCTGAAGGAAAATCGACAAAATGAGTAAACTATGGAGTAAACTTTTTTTTTTATTTTTTTATGTTCCTGGTCAGAAGCTGTTGTTCAGAAACTTCCTTTTCCTCAAGAAGCAGGTTACGTGTAAATGCCCATTTTTTGCTGCTCAAACCTTGCTTTTGTGCCATGAGTAATTTTTAAATATACCTGTCCAATATATCATTAAATATACATTTCCAAAACATCCCAGGTAGATTCAGTGCCGAATATGTGCAAGTTTATTTAAAAATGTTGTAGAATTTTAGGTGTTGTAGAGAATTTCTAGAACTTTAAATACAGGGTGTGTGAAAATTATCTAGGCAATATTAATAGAGCTTAAAATAATAGTACTTGTAGTATCACTTGTAGTCAAATACAGTAGATGATAGTAAATAATTTTTTCCCGTATCAATAGTACAGGCATCGGTCGCGAGAGACAGCATAGTGTCACTTTATGAAGTGTGGAATTCCATTGTTATTGTGCAGAGATGGCGTACAGTGAAAAGGAGGAATCCAACACTACAGTACGTCCAGAGATAATAAAAAATTGTCATGCAAAGCTGATGACCTTAAGCTCAGTAAACGATGCAAGATTAAGTGGCCGATGCCTCCGTTGAAATTTAAAGATTTGATTCTTTATTTCCTATATGATTTATTATCTATGTTCTTTTTAAAATAAATTTGTATTAGAAATAGGGACTTTATTACCATTTTTTAAATTATTATCCCAGGTACTGTTTACCAACCTTGAATAGCTGATATACTGTGTATATGGGAAAAGAAATATAGTATGATGTATATTATAATAATATAATATTAATGATATTATCCTATTATTAACATAATATTATCAGATATATCAATATATAATGTATAGCAATATATTTTGTATTAAAATATTTATACATCTTTTCCTATATGTACTGTATCTCTGTCTCTGTTGAGTTCTAGCTGCCTAAGTGAACACATGGACCTATCAGAATTCATCAGAGATGGAGAAGCTGTTCTCCAGATGCGTCCTGCTATGTACAGTATGTGGGCAATTTATCAAGAAAAGATTGAAAAATGTCTCAGAGACAGCATCTGCTAAAATGTGTGAAGCCTACAAGGCATATTTCAGAAAATTGGCCTTTGAACACCGCCACCAAGGAGCATAACACGGAAACAGAAATGGGGGGAGGGGGGGTGTTACTAGAACATTTTGGTGATACAGTGATTTGCTGATATGTAAAAGTGATTAATATTACATTTTTGCAAATCTCCACAAATTGGTATTTTATATATGTGTACATATTGATTCAGATGTTTAATTCAGACCTTATATAAATAAAAATGTGCAAATTCGTTTGGTTTACATTGAAACTAGGTTAATTTCTACATTTCATTATACAGGTCACAAAAGCAGTTTGAAGGAAATAGTGGCCATACTATACTCTATACTCTTACAACAATTGCATTTAAAAACTAACACATACTACTGTACTATGCGAAAACAAAATTTGTGTTACAAAGTACAGTGTATCAATGGCTAAAACTTACATTAAATAAGCTAAAATGCTAAATGCTAAAAATAATGCTTGAAATAAATAACACATTTTGGTGCCTACATTTTACGATAAAACCTCTTGCATGTCTGTGTCGAACCCTGCCAGATATTATTTTATTAAAACATTTTTATTCAGTGTGTTTTTTTTGTTTGTTTACATGTTAAGCACTTCCTTTCCCAAAAAAATCCGACTGTAATCTCAGAATTCTGACTTTCATGCAAAAATTTAATATCAAATATCAAAAATGAATATCAAAATTCAAACTTTTAAATTAGAATTCTGACCTTGGCTAAGTTTAATCTCAAAGGTATGACTTTTTTCCTCTCAAAATTCTTCAAAATACTTTTGTAAACAATCCTTATGTAGAATCCGTATTAAGAAATTATATTAAAGAGACAGCAGTCAATTTGTATTGTACACCAGTACAATGCTGAACATGCAACACTGTCCTGGAATTATATGTCCCAAGTTCTTCACTCGATGTTCTTTAACAGATGTACTGTATGGATAATTGGATATTATTTTTCTAATTGTTTTGTGTTGGATCATAATGGAARTCTGAACTTATCCCTGTAACAGTAGCGAGGAAGGTGAATGCAAATGTGGATTAATGCGTTGGACTACTGGTCAGAAGGTCCCAGGTCCAAACCCCACCACCACCAAGTTTGCCCCTATTGGGCCCTTGATCAAGGCCCTTATCCCTCAACTACTCAGATGTATAATGAGATAAAAGTGTGTCTTCCAAAAGCTGTAAATGTTATTGAATAGACCTCTACTGTACCAGGAGAGGAGCACAAGAGAGAGAGAGAGAGAAGAGGCTCAGTGCTGCGACGGTGTATCATTGAATCCGGTCGGCTAAAACTTGTAAAAAACAAAGAGAGAGTTTTTCTGAACATACAAGATCAATCAACATATTAGCTAGTTGCTAACAAAAGAAGAATATGGAGGCTTGAGACATTTCTAAAGTGAGTCAAACAAAATCTTATTCTCGCTTCACATCAGAGGGGTGTCAATACTTTTAAAACAAGCATTTTTAAAGTGTGTGTTTGTGTGTGTGTGTGTGTGTGTGTGTGTGTGTGTGTGTGTGTGTGTGTGTGTGTGTGTTGATAAGCTTCACACTCCAGAAAGCAGAGCCTCTGAAACTCACTTTCATTTGTCTGCTGCCTGAATGAACAAAATCTCTTTTCATTCAGAGATCAGATCAGTTTCTCCCTCTTTCCGTCTTCCTCTCTTCCTCCATTTGGCTTTCGCATACAGTATGTTTATCTCTCACTTTCACCTGTCTTCTACTTCCTTCGCTTCTCTGTCTCTGACACGTTCTTTCTTTCTTTCTTTCTTTCTCTTTCTCACTTTTCATCCCTCTCTCTTATTCCCTCCTCTTCTGCATTATTCATTTTTTTTATCACTTTCCTCATCTCTTTATTTCTCTCATTCTCTATTTAAAATCATACACCTTTTCGGATTTCTCTCTCTCTCTCTCTAATGATTCGTCTCTCACTTTCTTCTTCTATCTTTTGCTTCCGTCATATCTCTCTCTCTCTCTCTTGCTCTTTCTCTCTTATTGTCACATTGTTTTACTTCTCACATGGCGCCTTATTTTCTCTTTCACCTTTCTTTTCTTTCACTAATTCACACTTTTTATTTTCTTGTCCGTTCATCTCCATTGCTTTCTTCACCTCTCTTTTTCTTTTTCTGCCTCTGTTCTTTTTTTGTTGTTTTGCTTTTTACCTCTCTCACTCCCATTCTGATTAAAATTGTACATCTCTGTCTGTCTTTATCTTTCTCATTCTCTCTTTAATATTTTTAAATCTATCTTTACTCTCTCTTTCGCTCAAATCTTTTTTTGTCGCCTTGCACCTCCCAGTGCTTAGTTGGTTTCTCACCAAAGTCCAAAGACATGCAGATTAGGCTAATTGGCGTTCCCAAATTTCCCTTAGTGTGTGTGTGTGTGTGTGTGTGTGTGTGTGTGTGTGTGTGTGTGTGTGTGTGTGTGTGTGTGTGTGTTCTGTACTTTTTTCCTCTGTGCGTTCCTCAACAGAGTTAAATGAAATAGTTTTTCCAGGTCGTTTTTCCTCATTGATGTCCAGTAAGTGCTTGAGACATTTCTATGGGTTGCAACTGAACGGATAATGCCATGAAATGCTCTCCATCGGAACAATTACGCTTTGATCATTTAGCGCTCAGGAATTCGCGACAGCTTTCACATCTTATTCTCATCACGGTGGCCTCTGATTGGTCTTACCAGATATGAAAAGAAACAGATTTATCTTCAGCACCTTTCCTGATAGTGTGATTATAAATCTTATCTTTTTTTTTCTTTTCTTTTTTTTACCGTGGAGAGGGAAACTGAAAAGAGCTCAGTAGACATGAATGATTAAATACCTGTATATTACTACAGTGGCTAAAAGTATTTGGACAAAAGTGAAATTGAATGTTTTTAATGACATTCTTTGTTTTTTTGTTTTTAAATAATGAGAATAATTTCTGAAATGATATGAAGTTGCTGTAAAACAATCAACATTTATTATGAACGCTTTTAGATTAGATTAGATTASATTACATTAGACACAGCTTTATTGTCATTGTGCAAAGTACAATGAAATGCTGGTACAGTAGCATCCAACCAGAAGTGCCTAAGTGGCCTATTGACAATAAATAACAATGTGGTAACGATGAGGATACCTAACTGTTATCACTCTCTCTCTCTTATTCCGCCAGTAATCCAGACCCCCTCCGCCCTCAGGACCTGTCTGACTTGTCCTAGATCAATCACAGTTATCTGTTATCACCTAATGAGGATGTTCTCGGTTGAGTCTGGTTCCTCTTAAGGATTACTTTAAGATTACTTAATGTCGCAGATTACTTGGAAAGTAAAAATCCCGCCACATATTTATTCCATCCAGTAACGAAACCGACTGATTCTAATCCGAATTCAGTCTATAAAATGAAAAAACTGCAATAAGTGGAAATGACTGATCATTATTGTTCCAAATGTGTATATTTTTCTCTCTATATATTTTCTTTAATATGAATAAAACATATTGAAAATGATAACAATGGTACTTTGAAAAAGGACAAGAAGATACCAAGACCATCTGAATTTGTTGTTTCTAACTTTGTTCTTTTGACATGAATGCTTTAGACTGCTTTCAGACTTCCTTACCGGACATTTCACCAATGTGTCCAAATTTCATATTTTAAAGCAAACATATTATGCAAAATGTTTTTTATTTATTTATTTATTTATTTTTATCATTGTTAGAAATTCAGGCGTGTTCAGGTAGTGTAGTGGTTACCACTGTCACCTTGCACCTCCAGGGTCCGGGTTCGATTCCCGGCCAGGTTCGATTCCCGTTTTCTGTGTGCATGGAGTGTGCATGTTCTCCCTGTGCTTGGTGGGTTTCCTCCGGTTTCCTCCCAAAGACCTGCAGATTAGGCTAATTGGCGTTCCCAAATTGCCCGTAGAGTGTGTGTGTGTTTGTATGTGTGTGTGTTCTCTGCGATGGACTGGCACCATGTCCAGGGTGTACCCTGTTTTGCGCCCTAAGTTCTGGGATAGGCTCCAGGCCCCCCGCGACCCTGAATACAGGATAAAGTGGTATAGATGATAAGTGAGTGAGTGAGAGTGTTAGACATTCAAATGGGTCTCAGTGTGCATGTACTGTACTCAGGTGCGATTTCTTTAAGACTGCAAGGGAAGCTCAGCTTCCCCTATAATGTCACAAAATTAATGGTCAAATTATGTACTAGTGTATTAACATTTTATTGACTAAAAATTCCCGTAGCGTCACAGTGCATTTCCCTGTTGAAGCCCAGCGTCCATTGACTTCAATGCGGCTGCTTTGAACGTTTTTTTTTCAGTGCTTTGAAACTAGACGGTCATTGGATAAACGCTGCGATTATGTCCCGCCCACGGACGCTCAGAGTCTCTGGGGGTGAATGAGGAGTGGGCTGGCCCAGACGCCGAGCTTCTGCGTGATGATTGGAGGGTCTGTCGAAAGACTGCATCTCCTTTTGACTGACAGCCATTTTGTACTATAAGGAATCTCTGAAGTCCCATCGCGGATTTCTGAAGTTCAGTCGAAATAAAAACTGCTGCAACCTATTTCTTTATATTTGCTTGGCGAAATTGCTTTACTCTTTAAATTAATTTACTTTTAAATAAATAGACAATTTTATGATGTAGGCCGAAAATGAGCTTCCCCTATTTGACAGACCAGTGACTGTACTGTACACACAAAATTATGAGACCAATTATGAAGCAAATTATTCTTCCAGGAATCCAGTAGGTTATATTACCACCAACTGTACTGTAGGTCTCATTCTGCCTCATCCTAAAAAAGTCCCTAAAAGCTGATTTTCCAGACCAACCTGAGACCAACTGACCAAATGAGTGCCTTACAAAGGGTTAAATTGTTAAAGCAATAGTAACTATATAGTAGACCTTTAATGAAATAGAAAGTTTTAGAACTTGCACTATTGAAAATCTTTACAGAAAGGTTTTTCAGTTGGGCATACTGAAAGTGTGTGTGTGTGTGTGTGTGTGTGTGTGTGTGTGTGTGTGCGTGTGCGTGTGCGTGTGCGTGAGTGTGTGTGTGAGAGAGAGAATGCTAAAGAAATAGTACAAGCTGGCTTCCAGTTTCAACAAGAAGCAATGTCACATCATTCAATCCGCCATAGTATACCATAGTTCAGCACACCGCATCTATGCATCAGCTCATATTCTTCCCTATATGGTGATTTTCTGTCCTTCCCAGAGACACTTCCCACTCTCTGGGTTTCCATTCCTACCTCCTCAAGCAACATCTAAGCCAGGGATCATTGACTGAATATATACTATTGCTTCAGAAGCAACCTAGAATGATATATTGGTGGGTAGTTAGGCAGATAAAGAAAAACTTGATTTATCTCTGAAGAATATTGTTAATATACAGTACTGAATAATGCCTTGCCACAGAATCATCTGCATCTTTGATTACATCATGTGACCCAAACACTCAAAGAAATCTCTGATGAATGTTAATAGCATTGGGTAAAAAACGTCTTTTTTTTTTCTCCCTAATTTAGTTGTGTCCAATTCCTCCTCGCCACTAGGGGGCTCCCAGAATAAGGCTATTACTACCACTCAGCCGGGAAGACCACACTCGGAGGACAGTGCTATCCGCTCCTTCCGTTGCGTGAGCTCACAGACGCCCCTGACTGGCTGTAGAGCCGTGATTAATGCGGGAGCACTAAGAACCTCTCATCCCTCCCCTCTGAGAGAGCTCGGCCAATCAGCTCTCTCTAGACCTCCGGCTGCAAGAGGTTACAGCACCACCTGGGATTCAAACTCGCGGTCTCTGGATGATAGGGCGAGCGCTTTTCCCACTGCGCCACTCGGAGGCACGGTTAAAAAAACTGTTAATCATACCTCCTACAGGATGCCAAAGAGTAGACTCCATGTGGTATACAACACCTCTTCAAAATCAAACTAAACAAAATTCCTTTCTTATGACAATCATGGCTTAAGATTAAATGACAACATTGCAATTCAGCTCCAATTCAAATGCATGATAGATGGAACTATGGGCGTTCTTGGAGGGCAAACCTCCAAACATTGGCTCATTAGAACCTGAAAGGATAAAAGAGCTGCCTTTTTCAGGTTACTTGTAGGTTACGGGCTAAGCTACGTATACAGATAGCTTGTAGGTCTTCTTGAGTCCTGCATTCCAAAAGCTGTAACAGCTTCCACTCTTCTTCTGTAGAGCATTTATGAGGTCAGGCACTGATGTTGGACGCGGAGGCCTGGCTCACAATCTCCAATTCATCCCAAAGGTGCACGGTGGGGTTGAGGTCAGGGTTCTGTGTTCGGTCCAGTCAAGTTCTTCCCCAACCGTGTGTTTATAGTCCTTGCTTTGTGCTTTGTGTGCTTGAGGCACAGTCATGTTGGAATAAAAAAGACAGTTTTGCAGAAACTGTTGCCACAAAGTAGGAAGCATAGTATTATCCAAGATGTCTTGGTATGCTGAAGCATTTCTTTACATTCCCCTTCATATTCGTCAATATATAGTGTAAAAAGAACTAAAAAACTGTTACTACATGTACACAGTCGTACTTACTTTCAGTATCTATTCTATTCATATTCTAATTTTATTCTGTACTAAATTGCACTATTCATCTAACCCCAGTCCAAATTGAAATCACCATCATGTGTGATAATAATGTTGGATAATTAGCTTGATTGTTCCATGGCAAAGGTGGTAAGCAAGGCCCTGCAGGACAGGACGTTCCCCCAGTAACATGGGAAAATCATACACACAAAATCATACTTTGCTGTCTATTGTGTATTTTTTGTATAGAATTTGAAAGTTTTTTCTAGGTTAACTTAAAAATGTAAATCTGTCATATCTGAGCCAGTCAGCTAATTAGATCTCTTAGTCAGCTAGCTGGTTTCTGTAAAGAGTGTTGTTGATTTATGTTGTTGCATGTACTGTATGTAGCACATCGGTCCTGGAGGAATGTTGTTACGTTTCACTGTGAACTAACTGTATTTGGTTGGAATGACAATAAAAGCCGACTTGACTTGACTTGAAAAGGAATCATTTGAGTGTAGCATTTTATCCATACACCGCTGCTTTGAGTATGTCATGGTGGATGAAGTACACAAACCCGGTGCTTGAGTGAAAATAGAGATCCCCAAGGTAAAATATTACTCCAGTAAAAGTACTTACCTTTAAATGTACATACGTTCCAAAAGTACTATGATTTATTATCTTAATGTTGTATTATTGATGGGCGGCACGGTGGTGTAGTGGTTAGCACCGTCGCCTTGCACCTCCAGGGTCTGGGTTCGATTTCCGGCCAGGTTCGATTCCCGTCTCTGTGTGCATGGAGTTTGCATGTTCTCCCCGTGCTTTGTGGGTTTTTTCCGGGTACTCCGGTTTCCTCCCACAGTCCAAAGACATGTAGGTTAGGTTAATTGGCGTTCCCAAATTGGTCGTAGTGAATGAGTATGTGTGTGTGTGTGACCTGCAATCGATGCTACCCTGTCCAGGGTGTACCCCGACTTGTGCCCTAAATCTCCTGGCCCCCCGTGACTCTGAATACAGGATTAAATGGTATAGATGATGAGTGAGTGAGTGTATTATTGTTTTTTGTAATGCAAAAACTTGCTTAAGCTAGTGATTTGACCTCAAGTCACTCTGAACATAAATATAAATGATATGAAAAATTCATACGGATGTTACTTATTCCCATCTACCTAAAAACTATTTTTTCAGTTTTCAGTACACCCTTTAACTGAATGGAATGGTATTCCCAGATGACCTCTTTCAGCAGGATAATGCGCCGTGACACACTGCAAACACGATCCGTTTGAGGAAGGTGTTGACTTGGTCTTCAATTTCCCAGATTTCAATCTGATTGAGCATCCATGGGACGTGCTGGACAAACAGATCTGATTCATGGAGGCCCTGCCTTTGAATGTACAGGACTTAAAGGATGTGCTACTTATATCTTGGTGCCAGATACGTTTCCCAGCACGCCTTCAGAGGCCTTAGGGTTGACACAAGAGCCTTGACACAAGAGGACCTGCACAATAGTAAGGAGGTGGCTTTAATCTTATCGCTGATACACCGGTGTGTGTCTTGAATTTGAACCTATCTTGTTTGAAGAAGAGCCACAGAAACCCTTACTTCTTACTCTATTCTGTGGACATCAACTCCATCCAGTGGCAAAAACCCGCTAGTAAGCACTCACGGGGGGGGGGGGGGCATTAAAACTGATCTTTTTTTTTAATGCAGAGCACAGAGTCATAATAACATGCTTTTAAAAATACTTTATTTTGCAGAATAATAATAATAATTAAAAAAAAGTTCTTTCTAATATATATATTTTTTTCTGCATTCCACAAATAATATATACAAAAGTCAGTCGCCAAGATATTGCTTCCATTTTGACCGGGACGATGTACACACATCAACGTGTGGAGACAATTTAAGAATTTACAAGGTGCTTACAATCAAGCATGAAAAATAAAGCCATAGTAAAAAACAGGGAATCCCGGATTTTTACACGTCATTTGACCGATCGTTAAAAATGAATTTAGAACAAATACAGTGTTTTTGTCAAGTGGGAGGAGATCAACTGAATTTGACTGAATGGTAATAGTGACCGTTTTCAAATTCACGTTAGAGGATGCTCGAGTCTTCTTGGGCAGAAATTTTGGAATTTTTTTATGAGCTGTCATTTTTTATGATCTGTCATTTTAGTACCTTCAATTTGATATTCGTACGCTATTCTTCGTGCAGTTTTCGAAGTACTGTGCTGTACTACACACTTGTCTTGCATAGCAATAAAACTGATCCAACACTAAACAGCCACAATAGTTTCATTTGCAAATACTGGAACAAACAATAGTACGAGACATTATGTGTGTGGTTAAAAGTTGTTTTTTTTTTACATCAGCATGGCTACATGCTGGTACATTATATTAATCTAGACCAGAGGTTCTTAAATTGGGGGCCAGGAACCTATAGGACTCAATGAGGCATTGGTAGAGGGGATCCAATTGTTTTAAGGTAATCAAATCAATTGATTATTGTGGGCTTATAGTTATTAGCCAATTTGACTGGAACAGTGTTAAAAAATTATAATCTTATAAATTATGTCAGTTTAATGGCTCCATGCTGTGGAAYGGTGGCACTTCGTACAAGCAATTCACCCTATTTCAAATCCTGAGGAGTAATGGAGTCATCCATAGAAGTTCTATTTATTTTTTACGATTGAATTGCCTGAGGAAACTCAGATGTCCTGAAGCAATGTCTTCACGGAGCGCTCTGAAACAGGATCGAGATCCTTAGCTCCAGTAAATTGAACTTGCAATGCTTTAGGACACAAAGGCATTTTGTGCAAAGACAGTTGTGTGCGTAATGACTTCTGGGAAGGCCCACGGTCTCCAACTTTTTGGTGTCGTTTTTTTAGAGCCTGTGTTTCTGAGATGTGCGTGCTTGATAGATGTGTCATGGAAAATATTTGAATAGCAATCTCACTCAAACTAGTGACCTCTCAATTTTGTGGGTCACCTACAAAACAAACAAACAAACAAACAAACAAAATCTTTTAACCTGAGGTCCCTCGCTTCAAAATGATCAATGCTTAAAGCTACCGTGCAAACAGTTGCTAGTGGTTTTGGCTCGGCAAAGTTCAGTTTGCTCTTTAATGTGAAGTGAACAAGCGAAGCACACAAGCCGTTTTCCAGTTCTTGACCCAAGCACCAAAGTTGAGTTGTGGAGTTGGAAGTAGCATATCTCTAGAAGAGAAGAGAAGAGCAGGCTTTACAAGCCGTGCGCTCTTTTCATTCGGCGTAAAAAGTTCCTCTTTTCCTCAAGAAGCTCCTGGATCCGCTTGTTGCGTGTCCGTTCCCGCAGGAAGATCCGCCCTCTTCTTGTGATGATGTTGTTTTCGGGGAACTCGTGATCCACACCATTAACTTGGAAAGGCACCTCTATGGCATTGTTGTCCTCTTCCTTGTTGGCTGGCCTGCTTGTTGTAACCTTCTCTATTGTTGGAGCTGATGCGGTCGTCGTCACTGTGGTTGGAACCGTGATGGATGACGATGTCATGATAGATGATGGYTCGATACCTCTTTCGGAAGTGGAGATTTCTTTAAAAGCTGGCGGTGGTGTTGTGAATATTAGTGCCGTGCCAGTATTGTTGACTGTTTCCGTCTTGTGCCAGGTTGAAGTGGTTAACTCGTYGTATCCACTGGTTTGGATCATTGTTCTGAATTTTCCAGGGTGGGAACCAGTGACGACTTGGGAGTCAGCAACCTTAGCAGGGGAGCTGGTCCACAAAGTGAAGTCCACCTCATCCAGTCCGGTGATGCCGCTGTTACCTGTATAACCGTTAACTGTTGCGTTATCTGTAATGGACGCGGTGACATTAGGAATTGCAGTCTGCGTTGTAAGGGCGAATGTTGGAGTTGTGCTTAGCTCTGTTAAGACGTTGCTTGGTGTGTTTACGGARGTGTTTGGAGCTGTATCTTCTACCTTAGTAMCTGTTGTAAGGATTGTATACTCCCGAGTGTTATATTCTGTATACGCAATACGTTCTGTAGCGGCTCTTGTCAACGTAGCAGATGAAGGTCTTGTGGTTTTTACTTTGAAACGCGGGCTTCTAGTGCTAACTATAGGTGTAGTTAGAGGATGATGCATCGGTGTAGAGAGGCTTGTGGTATTGACAGCACTGCAGGATTTGCAGCACATGCGGTGGAAGGCAGCGATCACGCAATACTGCTGGAGCATCGCCATCTTGCACAACATAGAGCGATCCGCGTGACATCGTATGTCTATAACAGAACAGAGTGGAGATATCAGACTAGGCAATGAAAGTAGGCAGCAAAGCTATGATTTATATTTCAATACATTTAAGGAAGTGTAAGGAAATGTGTTTGTGCATGTAACAGCAGGGAAAAAAAAGCAAAAGGAACAGAATTATAAGATAGGATAGTAATGGAATAAAGGAAAACCAGACTTTCTATTTGCACTTAATAAACTATTTTTGTTTTTTGTTTTTGTTCATTCTTCATCGAAATGGAAATGTTGGTGGCTGATGAAAGCCATAATGAGGACCAGAAACTGTTCACTGTCTCGTGTGTTCAAGTCTATGTAATCTAATGCTTGTTTAGATATATTGTGTCTCATTCTTTCCCCCAAACTAACCATGATAAAAAAAATAACATGTGTTTCTGTTTATCATCGAATCAGGTTTCATTCATAAAATGTGCATGCTTGGAAGTTTCTTTGCCTATATGATGCAGATTTTTAATATATCAAAAAAAAACTTTAAGAAAAAAGACTCTTGTGCTTCCTGTTTTAGAAGGAATTCAAAACCTGTCCTTGCATTTCATATCTTCATAATAATACYACCTATGGGACTGTTTCGCCATTCATACCTCTGCAGCATATTTTTGTCTGCATTCATATTCAAAATGATCCTATTTTGTTCCACAAAATGTAGCATAGAYCTAGACTAAAAAGTTCTAGTCTTTCAAATAATGAATCCTTTCAGTACAAAGAACGAGTACCAGATTTCTCTGGAGTTTGCTGAAGGTTGTCAGAATACATGTTACTATATTGTAGTTTATGTAATATATAACTGCACTGTATGCAAGTGTGTGCAGTTTACCCCATCACACTGAGCCACGGTCCCACTGCGTCCGTCAAAAAAAATAAAGTGCGAACRCAGTAAGAACTTGTACAACTTGCCAGGAACGCAGTAGAAACCCACAGTAAGGACGTAGTACCTTTAAAGTGGAGCTGCCACGTTTTTCAAAACCAGCCTGCTGAAGACGTGCTCGAAGCAAGATGCAGGAGGAACTTAATAATGATGTCTTTAACCAGTTAACAGTGWATCTAACAGCTCTTAGGGACTTTGTTAACGTAATATAAGCATTGTACAGAAATGAAAGATTGGACGGTGTTCTGACCGAGTTGTCACTGCGTTGTTGCTATGTCTATGGAGTTCTCATAACAGCATCTTCAGGCCTGTGCTAGGAACATGGTAGGGCCATGCCACGTTGTAGAAGACTGAATTAATTTAATCGTATTTTCTTCTGGTGATTTAATTCATGGTGCGCATGCAGCAGGTTATCAGACAGTAAAGCTGCTATAAGTGAGCGGTGCGATCTCACTTGACCTGGTCATGTGCGTGATAGGAAATTACCTGGCTAGAAAGGTCAGTGTCAGGGGTAGCTCAGTGGTTAAGGCATTGGACTACGGTTCGGAAGGTCCCAGGTTCAAGTCCCACTACCACTAATTTGTCCCTGTTGGGCCCTTGAGCAAGGCCCTTAACCCCAACTGCTCAGATGTATAATGAGATAAAAATGTAAGTCGCTCTGGATAAGGGCGTCTGCCAAAATTTTTTTTTTAATGCCTAGAAAAAAAAGGGGACATCATGTGAAAGTAGAAAGTATGAACTTAATAGATGCACATTTTCCATTTTCAATATTTTAGGATGCATGACGGACTTTGTTGTAGAGACAAGCATGTCAGATGAACCTGTTGTTTCTGTAGATGTGTAAATCTTATGAAATTCATACTGTAGCTACAATGCTGTCAGGAAAGTGAATATCCTACACAGTGAGTCTATAATGATRARTAATAATCACAATCATCATCTGAGAGAGACACAGAAAGCCCAGGCGTGTTTTTATTTTTTGTGTGTGTTTTTCAGAACACATTTTTTATTCCTACTTTTGCAGTTGTCCATGACAGAAAATGAAACAATGAGATGCACTTCCCGCCCCGTTAAATATATAGATATAGAGTTGTTCTCTTAAGAAAAATAAATTGACTGTATCGAAAGGTACAAGTTCACAGTAACTTTGGTAAAACACTTCATTACTTCGAGACCAATTAATCCATTGGTTAAATCAAATAGTCACAAAAATAAATCAATCGCTCATTGGTTAAATAAAATACAGGATTTCGATGACGATGTAAAAACTGGCATGGCACGCGTAAGTGTCATATATATGTATATATTTATATTTATATATATGTATATATATATTAAACATTTACAAAACATTAATAAAGTTTCCCTGATAAATCAAAGTGCATATAGACGCAGTGCACGTAAAGTCCGTCTGAATATTTTCCACACATTAGCCAGCCAAGACGCAGCAGGCTGATTGAAGTAACCCAACAGTTACTCATAGGATATAATATTAACATTTCTTTTTTTTTCTTTTTTTTACTGAGAAGTAAAGAGTTAACAGTCATAAACTTTATTAAATACAGTCAACACCAATGTTTATATACAAGATCGCACTGCGAGGTCTGGCTTTGCCCCACGTTCGCCGCACGGCTTTTTAGCACGAAAATTCGGATAGCTCGCTACATAGTCACAACAGAAATGTGTGTTTCACGATACAATAACACGTCTGAAGTGATAAAGAGAGGCCATGTGTCCGTTTTTTTTTTTTTTCCCTTCCTTTTTCCCCCCCCCTACCTTCCGCCCCCCCAAAACCCACTGGTTAGCCGGTGTGTCAGGGAGTGTGTTATGTAACTTTGTTTGCTTGGTTCTGTAATGTTTGGTAGAAGCTGCCTCTGGTTCTGTGTGTTACAATACAACACAATACAAACGATACAAACAAGTTCTATGAGTAAAGCCGTACTTTTCGCAGATAAAAATGCCGATACATTCAAATCCAGTGTAAGGCATTGTTCTCGCGCTCAGTGTCTCAAGTAATGACATGAAGATGAAGGTGTATGAGGTATTTTTATGGATCACTTTCTTTCGTGAGTCCATCAGTAACCAAGAGAAACACGTACCGTACATACAGTATATACGTGCGGAAAAAAAAACAAAAAAACATGGCACACTCTCATCGATGACGATGACATAAAAGGAGTCTGACAGGTGCCTGATCATGTCAGCAACATAAGGAATGAAACAAGTGAAACAACAAACAAAAAGGTCAAACTGTTTCTCTCTTTAAAAAAAAAAAAAATGGAGAGGCAACTGGCTGAGCATGTCCTGCATAATATAGATCTCATCTCTTCCCCCCCCACCCACCCCCCAAAAAAACACTTTATGTATGTTATTAAGATCTTCTAGGTCTGTTTTTTTATGTAAAATTTTTAAAAATTACACATAACAGTCAAGGATTAAAGCAATTGATAGCAGTCAAAAGGGTAGGCAAATAAGCTACAGCTTATTCATGATAAAACAAGGTATTAATTGTTATTGATATTCATATAGGTATGTATAAGTACAAAT
>QMIH01002236.1:23732-44331 GCA_003987875.1 Clarias batrachus
CCGTTCGTCAGTCACGTGACCCAGGGAAGCGGACGTCTTCGATACCGGCTCCCAGTGAGTCTCGCTACATGGCGGAGGGCAGCGGCTCGGTAAGTGCACCTGTAGTGTGTTACACTCATTATATATTGTCAGATATTTTAGTCATTTTACTGTGATAAAGGAATTTAGTCAAAGTTTAGTTAAAGTGGGGCTAGTGAGCACGAGACACAGACTGATGTTTGTTACACACGCGCGCGCACGAGAGAGAGAGAGAGATACACAGTGGTGGCCAAAAGTATTAAGACAGCACGTGCCATGTATTAGTTCTCTCTGTGCACAGAACAGGTGACGTCACCAGTTAGTTAAGGTCTGTCTGAAGAGTTGTGTTCATTCAATTCAGCTGCTTTAGTTAATTGGTTTAACACATATGTTCAATCTTGTGAACCTTTTGTGCAATATTAATAAGAGTCTAATTTAATTTCCAATTTCCAACTTTGCCATTATCTACTGAACCAACATTGGGTCAAAATTATTATCTACTGAACCAACATTGGGTCAAACTTATTATCTACTGAACCAACATTGGACCACCTATCTTTGGCCCCACTAATGAGGCAACGTCGGGCCAATGGACAACATGACATTGGGCCAACCACTGATGCCAACACTGGCCCAACGTATGCATGGCTGTTGACCCTGCGTTGGCTCTTCATCAGTGTGTATCTGGGTGGCAATGGAAGCCCACCATACTTGCAGTACATTTACAGCATTCGGCAAATTCCCTTATCCAGAGCATAAGTGCTTTGAAGTTTCCATCAATCACCCATTTTCCACCAAAGTGAACCRGGTGCTAGTTTGTGACAAGTCTACCTGAGCCTCCTATAACTACCTGGACTCAATATTAACATCAATTAACATCTGTTAACAACTGTTATACTGAACTGCCTGCCACCCAGCACACAATATGAATGTAGATCAATTCCTGCTTTCTGTTTCACCAGGATGAGGATGGGTTCCCTGTTGAGTCCGGTTCCTCTTAAGGTTTTTTCCTATTGCCATCTCAGGAGGTTTTTCCTGCAACTATGACAATTGTCAAAAACGCTATACAAACAAAATGGAATTTAATTGAAAAATATTGGACCAAGCAAGCACAACAAGCACAAAAGCAGAGCCGAACTTCAGCATGCCTTTGTGAACAGGTCCCCTGGTATTATCATTACCGAAAGGATTTGAGCCGCCCATTGCATATTGAGTCCATTTTTAATGCCCTCCAGCCTCTGACATAAACAGTTCTTTGTTCTAACCCAGCAAAGTACCGAACACGTAACCATTTTTTTTTGTCTGAGGGCCGTTGCTTTGGCTGTCTGAAAACAAAGAACTGATTTGAAATTGGGCTTCGGCTCCGAACTGGCTCCGGAACCGCCTTGGCCTCTAAGCTCCCAGCACRACCGATTTAACTAATCAGCTAATTAACAGACTTTCCTTAATTGTACTGTGTGTGATGGAGCAAAGAWAACATTAATATCTGCAGGGTGAGAGCTACTGCTTTAGCATTTACATGCAGAATTGGTCTTCAAAGTTCAGACCAGTAAAAGCACTAATACTTGAGTAAAGACTTCTGGTTGTTTTACTTCCAGTACTTTGGCYGCTGCTGGAATGAGAACACTCACACTCGCTGCTGGAATGAGAAAAACCACCGGGCAACAGCAGTCCTGATGAAGGAATGAAGGAAAAAGTACACASTGCTGTTTCCTGCAATGGAAAAAGAATAAGAAGCAATGTCTGACTGTAAGTCTGTAGAGCAGACCAGCAGGTCAGATGTGTCTGTAATGTGACGGGTAGAATAAACCAATAAACCTACAAGGTGTTTTATATCTCCAGCAAATCTGAGATGTCTGGTATTCATAACAYATCTTYGAGTTATTAAAAAAAAAAAAGGCAGTACAATTAAAATGCCATTTTTAAGCTTTGCCTTTTTCGTAACGCAACAATATGTTTGTGCTACTGAGAGATGTCTCTACTGTGTTCCCTTTTCCCTGATGGATGACAAATTATACAAAGTATACAGCAACTACTGTATCCTGCACTCAAACCACACATTTCTTCAGACAGTGCCATGTTAGAACCACTKCATGAATAAGTTATCAAGTCTCCCTGTATGCAACACTTTTTTAAATTCAAGTTACAAATGCATTCACTGTGGAGCTCATGATCCAATCTGACTAAGCGTATCTTGTAATTTATTATTTACYAGCTCTGCCTGCTTTACACGGTTACACTGGAAGCACTTGAGTGTACAGTATGCATTTTYCCCCACAAATCTAAGAGAATCCTTAACTTGMTYCACCTTCATCTGAAAAGATGAAAAGTTGTAAAAGGATTGTATGAGCTCTGGACGGACAGCTTTTAATATAGGCTGTATCCTCAGAGACCCTGACTCTCCTGTAGTGCACATATATATTTTCATTCACGCTTGTTTTACAGGCGGTTGACATCAGATACTGTAAGTTGCATTACCGCCACCTTCTGGTTTGATCTCTCTCTCTCTCTCTCTCTCTCTCATCCTTCTTTCAGTTTAAATTAGTTTTATCGAAGACTTTCCTCCTTGTCCTCTTTCTCCATTTTCAAAAATGCTTTTCATACTTTCATTTTCTTCAAACCGAAGAAAAAATGACAAGATGTGTATCAAATGGTATTCATATGAGGGCCGTACAAGGATATGTAGACAGTGTAAGCTGGAAGAAAATGTCACGTCCTTATGTGAAGACATCCGGTTCTCAAGAGGAAGTGTTTACTACATGCATGCATGCATGCACACACAGACTAAAAAACTCTGCATTTGTTTAATGCTCATAATAATCACATCTGTTTATTGATCAAGATTTTAAGAAGTAGAGAAGTGGAGTACAGCATATACCTGAAAACAGAAAACCATACTCCTATCTGAATTTATATCTATTAAGATCACACAATTTTATAATCATACAATCAGCTCTGGAAAAAAATAAGAGGCCGCTGCTAAATAATCAGTTTCTTATTTATTTTTTTTTCTTACAGGCGCATGTATTGGTGAAATGAACAGTTTCGTTCCATTTGCTTTTAAATTCAACGTATAACTATTATTTTGATTGTATATTTAAAGGAAATGACATCACATCAAAATAACGCAAGATCATGCAGTATTTGCAGAGCTTTAATAACTCATTTGCTTGATGGTTTGTGACCTTCCATCTTCCTCTTGATGTTTTCTCCAGTAAATTGCTCTCTTAGTGCTCTCTTAGCTGATATAGAGCTGTACAGAGCTGTAATACTGTATGTGTGTGTCTTTTTTTTGTGTTCTCTCATTCTTTTTCCGTCTTATTTTGTCTTTCTGTATCTGTCCTCCGTCATACTAGGGAGGGAACCCACACCATGCTGTGCTGCTGAGTGCTATGGGCAAGACACGTCCTCAGAGTGGAATATAAAAAAAAGAAAATGGAAGATTGATGATTGTCTCTAGCTAAATAAATTTGATTTGTGTATGTCGGCTGTGTTTTACAAAATTTGTTTGGATTGGTTTGTTCTCTTTCTTTCTGAGAACAATCCATTTACTTTATTTATTACTTTTTGTTCACTAAATGTTACATTTTAATTATTTAATTCAATTCAATTTTATTTGTATGGCGCTTTTAACAATTGACATTGTTGCAAAGCAGCTTTACACAATCAAAAGAAGTAAGTTTGTAATTATTATTATTTAATTATATAGAAAAATCCAAATTTTATAATGCATAAATAAATGGATTAAAACCAATTTACACATTGGTCTTTTGCTGCTGCTACTTAATGTATGATTTATAATGTTCACTTTATCTTGGAAACAGTTGCTTGCACAAATTTGTTCATCTTCAAAAAAAATTACCACCGTTAAATGTACCCGTATCATTTTATAATGTTTAAACATAAATAAAATACTGAATAGGATAGAAAAAGGAAATTACAGTGAGACCAAAGCACAGGAGACCAAACTGTTGAGATTTACTGATCTTCTGAATAAAGAGAATATTATCGTTTCACAATTTGGAAAATGTTGTTATTATTATTATTTTTTTTATAGCTGAAATAATATCTTTAAATTTCTAAATACAATTAAACTTACTACATAACAATACTATTTCATGTGAAAATCTCTGATTCCACTAAACAGCATTATAAGGTAAATATGCATGAATGATGTTCCAGCCAAATATGGTCAAATGGCACCTCATAGTGGACAACAATTCTGTAGATTCTGCAGATTGATGTGTCTTTTGTTTGTAAACACACAGAAGAAATAATTTTCCTTAGCATATAAAAATGTGCTTAACATGTTACGTTTGCATAACCTTTGTTTTCTGTCATCGGTCCATCACACAGCAACAAGGCATGAACAGAACATCGGTTCACTGACAGAGGTTTAGAAAGGTTTATTCCAAAGTCTGGTTCTTTTAGGGCGAATCAAATGTTTATATTAATATGTTTATTTTATCATTTTCATTGTACCAGCCTGTAGAGTTAGTAAAGTATTATGTACAGTATGAGGGTTAACATTCAGTAAAGGAGTATTCAGTGTCAAGTCTTTCAATACAGCAAAGACTTTGAAACAGGAGTCTTTGCTGTTTATGCGTAAAATGAGAAGGTGCTTGTCCAGTTTCAGTACAGAACAAGAAAGAACTGACTGTGTATTGCTGCTATTACATAAGAGGAACTTAACTGTTTCATGCACACTAAAAAATGCTGAGTTGTTTTTACTACCCAAACGCTGGGTTGCCTCTGTTGGGTAATATTTCTGAGTTATTTACAGGAAATTGGGTACTTTTTGTTTAAGCCAGCTTGCTGGGTTGGAGTTGGGTTAGCTAGCGACATCTAACATCACAGACAAGACCGCCCCTCCCCCGAAGTTCACCGGTGTATTCAGTGGCTGTGTCAGCTTTGTGTCTTTTTTGGGGGGTGGGATTGCTGATAAGGGTGCTTCCTCCTCATGCATTTAAGAGGAAATGTAAACRTTAAATACAAGGTCTGTATACACACTTTTACTCACCCATGACTGAATTTGTTCACTGTATGTAACATTTATTACTCTTACCGTGTTAAAGTTACACTTAAACTTTCAGCTTGAAAAGTTTTTCAGGCTAAAAGTTTTGTGAGGTAGAAAAGCATGCTAGTTTATCTGACAATGGCTGCTAGCTAGCCAAACCAAAGAACCCCACCTGTGTATGAAAGAAACTGCAAAAATGTCTGAGCTTTTTAGCTTTCTTTGTAGAATGCTTGCAGGCTGTATGAAGAGGGTGAAGTGATGAATGAAAGCTAAACTGTTAACTGTAGTGCCAGCATGACACTAGCGTTTAGCTAGGTTGATAGCATTAGCAACCACATATAAAAACCTGAGAACCTGTTGAACCCCTACATCCTGATGTTGGGAGATAATGGCCAGCACTGCTCTCAGGCATTAGTGCTTCTCAGTAATAGTATCGTAATGATGTCGCTGTTAAACTTGTTTTGTATTATCTGATCTTGTGCTTTTGAAAAATAAATATAAATATTTTTTCTATGTTTTGTACAATTAATTGGGTGTTTATTGCATATATGTATGGTTTGCAAAACTTAGTTTTTTTTTTGTAATAGCCTAGTATATCAAAGTAATTTAGCTGTTTAAACTGTTTTACCCATAGACATGTAAAACATAAAAATAATAATAACCCATCTGTGTGGTAGAATTAAAACAGCATTATAGTTAAATATGACCGAGCATTTGGATTGAATATTTTATCCATCTTGCTGGGTTAAATTAACCCAGCATGTATTTGGTCCAATATTTATCCAGCAGCTGGGTTAAAAACAACCCAAACTGGGTCATTTTTAACCCAACATTTTTTAGGGTGCGACATTACACAAGATTCAGCTATTTAACTATAATTGAGTAAAACAGCCTACATACAGTGAAATCCCTGGGTGTGAGATTTCGAGTTTGAGAAAATGGCTTTATTGCATTATTTTTTTCAGTTTAACTGAAGTTCATTACTATTGATATCAAGAATAACTTAAATAAAAAATATTTACATGCATTTCAGATTTTTTTCTTAGTATTTGGTTAGTATTCTTTTCTTATTTTTAACATTAATGAATGTGTGATCTGATGACCCATATTTGCTCAAATCCATTGGTATGTGATTTCTTGAAAAAAAAAAAAAAAAACCTGTTCCAATCCCATGTCATGTTTTGAATGTTTTCTCCATTKTTTAATATTGTATTTGATAGAAAGTTTGTTGAAACTTGTCCGGCACGTCAGTTCCCATCATACACTGCTGCACTACAGCCTTGTTGTCTTGATCGTATTCACCTGTACTGTACCTCGTTAACGTTGCAGATTTAAAGTCCCTGTGTCAGTCGGTCTTAGTCTTGCATCTGTTTCTCACCTGCTTGTTTCGTTCTTGTCAATTTTGCGGGCTTGTTAGTAGTTTGGTTTGTGTTTTCTATTTATTAATAAATGCATCATCTAAGATTATACCATGCCTGCATACCAACCTGTGACATTTTGTTTCAGCCTAGGGGTGAAGGTTTACCTTTCAACAGCAGAACAAAAGTATACTGTGCTTAGATGTACTGCAGTGGTGCAAAACCAAAAATCTTAAGGTATTACTGACAACCTGTGGAAAACTTAACTGTTTTTAAAGGTTTCCCCGTTTGTTTGGTTGGTTGGTTGGTTGGTTGGTTTTATGCTTAATGTGATTTAAGTAATTAAGCCGAGATTTCCAAGCAAAAGAAGTTGGTTTTACCAAGTACTTACCTAGGGGTAATTACTTTTATAATAATAATAATCGTTGTATCTTTCATCAAAAAAGGTTTAACTGAGGTTGTACAGTTGTCCAAGGCCAATGTACTGTACCTGTTACAGCATACTTAGTCTTAGCAAATGTTTGTTATTTATAGAATATAAATATTACTTTTCCATATGTTATCTCACTTATTATGCAATATAATATAAATAATATATAGTATTACTTAAATTATAGTATAAATTGTACTGTATTTTAATTTAGAGACTGTAGTGACTTACGTCCAGGGTGGACCAGCCAGAATTACTCGTATTACATGAACACAGCACTCGGTGAAATGGAGGTTTATTTCAACTTTGTCATGGATGACTTGCTTTACACGTCACTGATTTGCTCATCATTTGTTTTATTTTATACATTTGCACTATTTAAATATTGATGAGATGAAAATATATTCATTTATTTTTTTTCTATAATTGCACAACTCTGATTTTGTAACTTTTGTAACAGCTTAAACACGACCAAAACATGGTACAGTATTAGTGCTTAAAAAGTGTCTCACCTACTGTAGGTGAAAAAGTGAATTTTCAGATAGGATCATATAACAATTCATTTTTTTTATAAAACTCAATGCTTCTTATCCCCCGATGCATGCTTTGTTTTTCGTAAATCTGCAAACGCATCAAAAAAGAAACACATTTGCTATATACAATTTCCTTTTTATGTTCCGGTGTCTGTAACTTATTTGATTTCAAAGCTTTCTTATCTTAATTTTTATTCAGATGAAACTTGGCCAAATTAGATTTCACATGAAAATACATAAACCTGAAAAAACGTACTATTCTAAAATGTAAAATTGTTAAAATATTGCAACATGAACTTGACATGGTTACGGACACTACAGATTGTTTTGTTTTTGAAGCTTTTACCAAAAAACTGTTTAAGAAACAATTTTACAGGTCGTATGCTTCTAGAAGCTTACACCAATTTTAGCATCAATACTTATAAAAAAAAAAATAAAAAAAATTTCCATTTAAAATTATTGAAGCGAGACAGTATGAAAAATGCACTGAAAAATGCAAATTTTTGCGGAACATGTAAAATCATCTCTCCAAAAACAAATTTGAAATTTTTACGATTGGTCACTTCCATGTTGCATGAACTGCAGAAGAAGCTTCGTTGGCCACACACATTTCTGTATTATATGTATAACATAAAAATAAAAATAAAAAATCAGCACCAATATTGTGTTTTGGCCGACAGATAACTGTATATTCACATGACAGAAAAAGGAAATTTTAGAGAAAGGATAATTGGGTAAACCCAAATCGCATTTTCTGACACTCAACGTTTACGAGACAGGAAAAAGAAGAAAACAAAAAAAACAGAGAAGAAGTTTGCAAGTTTAAGGTCCTGACAATGCAACAGCCATAAACTGCTGGAAGTGTGTGAATTGCAATGCTGTCAGGGTGGGAGGGATGACATATTAATTATCTCACTATGTCAGTCACAGCAACACTGCTGAACTGTGGGCATCACTGGGCTCCTGTATGCAGACGAGGTGGGATAGCACTTGTCCCTTGAGTGTATTACACGGCCATGTGATACAACACACACAGCGGTTACAAAAAATGCGCTTGGCTGGCTTCCTGCAAGAAATCGCGTGTTAGCCTTAATTTCCCCAGGCCGTGGTATGATGATAAAGAAGAGCTTGCGTGTGATTTGGTTCGTGTTAACAAATTGTTGTTGCATGAAAGGAATGAAATGGTTTGGTTCAGCGCTGCTAATCAACGGCAGGATGATGATATCAGGCTGCATCACACCAGACCAGTTATTTATCTGGGATTTATCTTCAAGCACATATTTCAGTAATGACAATGAATTATTCTGAGACTACAGTGAAGCTAACAGGAAAGTGTTGCAGTCACCAGACTGAGGAATGTACATTAAGTCTGCACCTGCTACAAATACTTTAGCCATTTTAGAGATTCAGTAATTCAGATATTTACATTATTTAGTGTTTGTAAGTAACAGCAAAAGTAGATTCGCTAGGATTAAAATAGCTCAAAAAGTTTTATCCCTCTTTACTGGAAACTTTGGCTTGTTTTTTTTTTTTTTTTCAGGGCGTCAATCCATTCCAGAGTATTAAATTGCTTCTCAAACTTTTCCCCAGGTCTGGTCTGGATCCAGTATCACTGTCACATGTGTGCTGTTATGTCCGTCCAGGCGGTATATACAGTAAATTCTTTGTCTTGCAGTTGTTTAGCTGTTTTTATTAACTGTTTCCTGTAATGTTTTCTTTAGTTTATTGTAAATGGTGGGACATTTAATCTTTCAAAGCATCTGTCATGTGAAAATCAGCATCCAGTTACTGCAAACCTCTTGGACTGTTGCCACACACCTCTTTTTGATTGTTCTGCGATCACCAGAGAGGATCTGGAAAGGAAGCATGTTTAGTAGCAAAAGCGCCTGCCAGGTTTAGTGACATGTGACAATGCTGATTGAAAATAATAGCAGTTTTTGGAGGAAAATAGTAGTTTATTTTATGAAACCTTTTTTTTATGAATCTATATTACCTGTAGAACGGTATATTACGGGGAGAACATGTAAAGTCCATGCACACAGACCTGAGGTGGCACTCGGAGGTGTGAGGCCTCAGTGCTAACCACTACACAACCCGTACCTGCCTGAAAGAGAACGCATTTTGAAATTTTCGGATTTTTACGGATTTAGATTTAAATATCAAGACACGATTAAGATTCAGAGATATGAAAAATGATAATATCACCAAAATATGATTCATGGCTGTTGCTCCAATTTTAAATGTGATTATTTGCAATGAAAGAAAAGACAATTTTGAAAAAGGTACAATATACTTTGATTACCTTTAAATAAMATGATTAAAACTTCTTGCTGTAAATGCTCATAATGACACTGAATAATATGTCTTGTTTCTTGTGCAATCACTGCAAAGTAGTAAAGCACCTGTTTTGACTGTCCCACGTCACCAAGGCCTAAGCTGGCGGCCATAATACCTGAACCAAGTGCCCAAGTGAGAGAACGTATCATGTTATGTTTGACATTGTCTACAGTGGTGGCAAAAATGATTGAGATAAAAGCAAAATTCAAGGTTTTACTGGCATTCTCTATTTTTTAAGGTCAAGATAAAGAGAAAAATTATTTATTTTATGTAATAAAATTGCTATGAAACAGTGCATAATTATTATCCGGTCCTTGTATTTTTCAAATCCTGCCGTATCCGGGCTGAGCATAGTTCACTTGGAAGCTCCCTCGCTTTAGCCAGTGTTGTGCAGAGGCGGACACACCGGCTTTAGAAAGTAAAAGACTTTCCACATACTGTACTTGTTCCATCCATGAACTAAACCAGCAGATTCTAATGAGCACGGCTCTTCCGCCAGACTGGCGAGAACTCCTATAATTAATAGTTAATAACACGACCTCTGTTTTGCGCACAAGAGAAGTATAATACAGTACATGGCACATGTTGTCTTAATACTTTCAGCCATCACTTTAGGTATTTACACACTTCTTTGTTTTCTCATGTCACTGAACCATAGTAACACGGAGAGAAAGTTACCAACAATAGGAGGGGTGTCCTTAACTTAAATTTGTAACGTCGAAATCAAGGAAACAGGTGGCACTATTCTGCAGGAAGCGTACAGTGTTAACGGGAACAGGAAATAGTGGCCATGAATAAATGGGAAATAAAAACATGTTAGACCACATTATAAATATGTTAACTATGACAAAAATCACTATCTGCTTGTCTAAATCTAACACGGTTAAATTTTTGCCATTCATTTGTAGAGATGCACCAGTTATGATGAATCATAAGAACTTTTCCAGCTCTTACAAAACCGTGTGAATTACATTTACTGATGAAACTGGTTATTAACATTCCTTTCAATGGAATTCATTTCAATTTAACAAAGAACTTCTGTACATTATGTACTCCTATATAGGAAAAAAGTATGAGGATCCCTAGCCATCGCACCGGTAGGTCCGGTATGTCACAGTTTTATGGGTCGCTCTAGTGTACAAAATTTTCCATCATTTGAAACCTGTTCCAGCTTGACCATGCTATTGTGCACAAAAGGCGTTTGATGAACACATGGTTTGTGAAGTTTGWTGTGTAAGAATTTGAATGGCTTGTATAATGCCCTGACCTCAAYRGCACTGAACCATTTTGGGATTTTCAATCCTTCTTGCCAGACATGAGTCCCTGATCTCACTAATGTTCTTCCCCAGAGTGTATACATTTCTTTAGCTGACTTTGGCTGAGTAATCCAGAGTCACCTTCTAACTCCATGACTTTTATTCCTTCTACATTATAAAACAATACTAAAGGCATCCAATTTATGCAATAATCTCCTCTGAACAGTTGATATTGAGATGTATATCTGCTACTTCTGCTCTGTAAAGCTTCATAACGCCTCTAATCTGAGGTGCTGGTTGAGGTTAATTGGTGATTTCTGAGGCTGGTGACTCTAAATGAACTTGCAGCAGAGCTACGTTCTGGTCTTGCTTAGAGTGCCGGATTGCCAAACATCATTGTATTTAAAAACAAAAAAAGGGTTAAAAACAGTTGAACGTATTTAAAAAATATTTCAAGGCACATGTATGTGCAGAGGCTTTTGGTACACTACCAATCACGATCGCTGAACTAGTTTCCATTAGGAATATCTACCCACACTCTGCTTCTTTGGCATCTCATTACTGGGCCTTCCCTTCTTCACCTGGTATTCGATGCTGCTCATTTACAGAATACTTTTCATGTCTTCATAATAGATATTTTTTTATGTCTGGTCACAATCCTGGTGTTGACGTCATCTAGTCATGTACTATAAAAGAACTCAAGAAAATGTCCATAGGCTAGTTGTAGAGTTTCCATGAATCTATAATATTATTTACAAATGTATGTGAGGAATAAAGTAGAGATGGTTTCTCATCGATATGTCTCGTCTTCCCAGTGGAAAACAGCCTTAATCCCATTTGAGATTGCTAATCCATAATCCTACTTGGCTTTTATCCAGGTCTGTTATTCGCTCTGTAAGGCCTGACCCACAATGCATAGGTCTGGGTGGGAGGAGGAACGATTTGCTTCTCTGATCTCCAGGCGCTTGTTCCATGTGTCTCTGATTGGTGCATCTTCCAGCCTGTAGCAGCAAAGCAAAGCATGGCTATTAACATGGATCTAGATTACAGAAGGGAGCCAAGAGTTCCAGCAACAGGTCACTAATATAGCCTATCATTAGTGACAAATTCATATTTTCTTTGTACCTTGTTCCAATGATTATTTAATGTATCTATTTATAATAAATTGATACAAATAGTATCCAGAACTCCGCAAAAGTTTTTTATCAAAGTGGGGGCTACAGTAGATCAAAACCTTTTTTGAAAGAAATAGAAATTTGCAATTTGACTCACATAAGACAATGTGTAGTAAGAATAACAATGAGCTCACCCTTGGGTATTGATTGCTGGTTCACTTCCGCAAGACTGTGCAATAGACACTACTGGTGCCCTCGGTGGAAGGCTGAGACTGGGTCTTCTGTCAGACTGACTACGCCGAACAAAAGGCTTTGGTCCTTGGACAGCCATATGCAGTCGAGCACGTTCACCCCAGGGGCGAGGTAGTATGCTACCCCCGGACGGGGTCCATGCCTGTGGGGGTTTAGGCACACAGTTTGGCTGTGCCTCAAATAAAGATGGTGAAGCTGGACAAAATACTGAGTGAGCGTTGCTGGTTAATCTTGAAACGCAGTCCTCACCGTTGCTATCTCTAGACCGTCTTTGCACCTTCGGTGAGGCAGGGGGAGATGGTGCCTTAAAAGGGTAGGAAACTCCATAAATGCAGCTCGGCCTGGAATCTTGATTAGTGCGAGTATTAGGTTGTGTCCGTTGGTTGGCTAGTGGTGGAGTGGGGAGTTTGCGAGATATTAATGGACCGGATGAGTTAGACAAAATTGGTGTTTTTTTAAATACAGGAGGACTGGGTAACCTTCTGTGTACAGGTGTGGAAGGTAACATGTGGGTCCCGGACACAGTTGAAACGTCAAGTGACTGATTTTCACTATTCCCTCCAGCTGTTGAACTGGATGCCCCTGTTTCAGGGATCTTTTTGTCCATCTGATGTCTTTCACTACTGCTTTGAGGGAGCAATGAGTTGTCATTATTTGCAGCAGGTTTTTCTGTGGGAGAATTAGATGAATAACGCAAGTGGATAATTTTCCGAGCCTGTTTATAAAGCGAGGCAGTCTCCTCATTCCTCAAACCTGCATCAGATGTCGGAGCAACTTGGCTGTGCTTAGCCACCCCACTGGGGTGCAGGGTAATACTCCGTGCAGGCGATAAGCTCTGAGAACTTTTTCTCACACTTCCCTTGCTAGGTAGTACTGTAACAGATTGTATGGCGGTGCGGAGCCTTTGAGACATGCTGGTTGTCTTTGGCAGGGTAGACCGTCCCCTACTGTTTAATTTTTCATGTGCTTTGCTCATTTCTACATTTTCAAAAGAGTTATCCATGAGGACCTCCAGAGGAGGTGGTGGTAGGTTGTCCAAATCAATATCATCTTGATTCTCCAGGGGTATCCGTTCCTTTTGACTGTCCATGCTGTCATTTTTAATGCATGAAAATTGATCTTCGCTTCCCAAACCAGGAATGACTGGAATCCCATACTTCCTAACTCCTTTGAGAGGTCCAAGCCCTTTTGACCTTTCATGAAACTCTTTGCTTTCCTGCATTCCCTGACTGAAGCTGTCAATCAGTTTCTTGACGGAAGTTCCTCTGCGGCACAGTTGTTGGGGTGATGGTGGTGGACTTGGAAGGGATGTTTCCTTCATGGGTCCTTTGGTAGTTTTATAGATTTTCTTTTTTCCCATTTCTTCCGGCTGATTCTTTCCTGCAACAATGTTTTCACAGAGTTCCTTCCTATTACTATTTGACGAAGTTGAATGTATAGGATGTTTTTGAGCTTTTCCCTTTTTTTGCTTTGAAATTTCTTTCTTTACATCTTGTCCTGTTCTGACCTTTCCCATTCTTTCCATCCTCTTACTCAAATCTTTTTGTGTCCTTTCCAGTTCAAGAAGTGTGGGGTCGTCCATCTTACTACGAAGAGAATCTGCCGATCTTGAACGCTGCTGTTTAGTAACTGCTGCTTTCTTCTTAGGTGATTGATTCAAAGCTGTTTGTGGTCTTTGACGCTCCCCCTCTTCCATCCACTGCCGCTCACTAGTCTTTGAGATTCCACGCTGTATCTTTTCTCCAGAGTGCTGAGACGAAAGGCAATTAATCCTTTCACTAATGGCATCTTTCATTTTTATGGTCATTTCTACATTGTTTGGATTTTCTATGCGCTTTGTTGCCATGCATTGTGTTTGATGGCCAGAGTCAGGCCGAGAAAAGCTCGACTGCAACCTCATTTTACCCTCAAAAGTTCTTTCTTTTTTGCCCTCCTTGCTGTCATCTTCCTCTCCATCACCATCATCCAATGATGCGCAACCAAGCAAAGATTCTGTATCTCCGAATACCTTACCTGTAAATGTACAAGTGGATTCGATGGAGGTTACAGAGCTGCTGCAGCTGAATATTTGGTATGAAGAGCCTTGGTAGACGGGGGAGGAGTTTTCAGAACTGTAAATTACTGTGCGACTGGATTCACTCGACTCACAGCTTTCTCTGCGGCGGCGTCGTCTGTCTGATCCGGCAATTGACTCACTTTCTACACCAATACCACTGTCTTCACTAAACAACGCTGAGTCCTCTGGTCCGGGTCTTTGTAATGAGGCAACTTCAATTCTAGTTAGCAGCTGCATTAGCCTAGCCTCAACTGCACGCTTTGCATTCAGTTTTTCCTGCAGGACTTCAGAGATGGATGAAAAATAATCCACTGCGTCCTCAAGGGCTGTGTCCCCAATCCCTTTCACTGATCGTCCCAAAAGACACATCCTCTGGACAGTATACTGAAGTAGCTGTTGCAGTAAGTCAGGTGGGGGTTTGGTGGGAACAGGTTTGCCGGGAGAAGGAACATTTTTCGTATTGCGTGGCCAAGCCAAATGTCCCCCATGGACTTTTAAAAGCTTCTCTCCTTCTTTAACAATTTCCTCTAGACCTTGGTTGAACTCTTCATAGCGCAGAGCCATGAAGGCAGCCATGGGTTGCAAAGAACTGTGAGTCTGTGCTGCATGATCTAATAAGCTCAAGAGCAGTTCATATTTATCGATACTGGGATTAAGATATCCATATGCTGCTTGGTGAGCTTTTACAAGTTCCTCTGGAAAGTCCACCTTCTTCTCAGTCGTAGGTATTTTCTCCTTAGCTTTCTTTATGCTAGATTTGGCGTTTTTCTGATTCTTTGTCTTCCTTGCAAGCCGTTTCTCATATTTCTTTTGATTTTCCTTTTCTGAAGTAATCGTTGCTGCTTCTGGTTCAACTATAGGGCGTTTCTTGACCAAAGGAACAGAAATTGTATTGATGTCCAATATTTTTTCTCCACTTATCTCACCACCACCACCACCACCACCACCAGGGCTTATGCTTCCTCCATCATCGGATTGTCTATCCTCCAAGTTTCTTGTAGTATCTGGCAGCAATGTTGTCCCTTTGCTGAATAGTCCTTGTGCTCCACTTAAGTTATTTCCTCTTGATGGGGAACAGCCCATCTTAAAGCTATCAGGTTTTCAGTTTTTAGAATGCAAATGTGTAAATCCAGGCGTAGAAAAAGGCAAAATGCTCCATCTGAAATAAGGAAGGTTTAAAGCCTTACCCGACAGCTGCACTTGTCATTGTCAAATGGTTAACCCTTGTACACACGGTTGCGTTTGACAGCCTGGATACGTCCTAGCAAATGACGAAAGGTACATTCTACTTTAAAAAAAAAAAATATATATATATTATTTGAAAAGATTTTCCTCTTTTTTTTGTAGTAGACTGGTACGACAGCTTCAGTAAGGCAGGCTTCTTGTGCACCTTGAGAAGGACAAGCAGATGAAAGTATTAGAGAGGATTGGATTGTGGTGCTCAGCGTACACACATGTCATGTTCAATCTGATGAAACTCACACACTTGCAAGATGTTAAGCTCATTAAGATAATCAGGGCTTCTTTCCTCAGGAGGCTTTTTATGGCATAACCAGCGCCTCTGTTATATTGCAGGAACCCATCGGCTATCCAGGGTATTTTAACGTATTGTTTTTCTTTTGATTACTGTTTAAAATTGAGTGCAAAATTAAAAGATTTAACCCACCTTCTGGGCTTATTACCCTTTATTCACCCAACCTGAATGTTGCTCTCAAACTTGGTGTAATATGAGCTGCGGGGAAGAAACTCGAGCTGGTGGCAGTTGAACAGATTAAAGAAAGAGATTTTATTTGCTTTTGCTTCCTCTTTCATTGCGCTTATATAACATGTACATCATCTTGGTGGGAAGTGGGAGCAGATCCCTTTCTCTCACAACATTAAAGCACAGACGGAAAGTACAGAGAGAGAGAGAATAAATTGATCAAACGGCCCACAAACATCATAAACCTCAAACATAATACAAATTTCCAGCTTTTAATGTATAAAAGCAAAAAAATGTAATAGCAGTTTGTGGGATTATTACGTTAAAAGCTGCAGAATTGTATTACGTTTGTGGTTTATTTATTGTAATGCATTATGTTTGTGGGAATATTACATTAAAAGCTGCATATTTATATTATGTTTGTGGGTTGTTATTACATTGCTGGCTGTTACAAGAAGTTTTTTTCTTTTTTTTTAATATTGTACTATAAATCCAGTTTATTCAATACAATATGTGAGTTGACACAAGAGCTGCTGTAAATCCGCACCATAGAATTTGTGTATATATAACTAGAATAATTTATATAAAATTCTAATTTAACATTTAGGATTAAAAAATTTAATTAAGAAGTTGACTATCTGATTATCACACCCATGTTGTTCCAGTTGTATAGAAATATCTGTGTGCTGTAGCATTACAATTTCCCTTTCCTGGAACAATGGAGTCACAATATGTCCTCAATAAAGCGATAAATGCCTACAGATGTGCACTGAAATCCACTGGAATTTTTTTTTAGAAGAGTTATTAAATGTTATTATAGCTGCAATGCGGAGTACTAAATCTGCAATGTGATGTAAAGTGCAATTTGGTTTAAAAATCATGTGTCCACACTATAGATAGATAGATATTGTAGAACGAAAAGAAAAAAATAGATAGATGCATGCATAAAGCCTATTTTTTTAATAAAGTTAATAAACACTTCATTTCAAATATTGTCAAATTCTGTATAATTTACAGATAAAAAAATAAATAAATAACACAATCAACACAATAGACATCTCATTTCTTCCAAAAAAGAAAAACAGACAATACAGACAATTTTATATATATATATATATATATATATATACACACATACAGGGGGACCTCGGATTGTGAGTAACCTGGTTTGCGAGTGTCAATTTCATTTATTTAATTTATATAATTTAAAATGTTTTAATAAGTTTTAACTTGAATTCAAATTCAAATTTTATTCATCACAAGCAAGTCTTAGTTTACGAGCACAGAGTATCATGTATCACGCATGCACTTCTTGTTTTGACGTGTAGCGYCACGTGATCACAACTGAGCCAATGGCCTCATTCGCGCTKCGGAATTGTGGGTAATCGTCTCGTCTCTTGCTGGTATAGACAACATCTGTGCACGTGCGTACTGTTTACTATAACAGTGGCCATGTGTGCGCATGTACAGTAAAGCATCTTTTATTTTGTGAATGTGTGTGTTTGTGTATAAAAGTCGTCCTCTTGATTCTTTTGTGTGTGTGTGTGTGTGTGTGTGTGTGTGTGTGTGTGAAGGCTAGAGGAGGAGGGGAGGGACACGGCGTCTAATGACGCACACACACAATGAGAGAGAGAAAATGGATGTTTAACCTCTCTAACACACACACACACACACACACACATACACATCGCATGAGCGCACAAACATTAACAGAAATATTTATCTTTTGGGATTTAGTTTCGCATTTTATAATTTTGTATTAAGTATTTTTGGGGGGTTGTAGAACGAATAATCTTCTCATATATTGCATATATAATTTTAAAACACCTATCTTAAAGATAACAAATATTTTGTTACTCAGTGCTACAACATTGTTGTAAATATGTACTATGTAAACGTTTCATGGAGGCAGAATCCTTATATACTGCAATAATAATAATAATACTTCTAGATGCAGAGTTCTTTTCTCAGTCATTTAAACAGACCTTCTGCGCAAYCTTTTCCGTGTGATCTGCTGAGGGCTGGATTTATTTGTGCTGATTGTAAAGCAAATTCCAGAATCGTTYGAGTTCATGCTGGTCTGTGAAGCTGAGAGTCCAGTTTCGGAACTTAGCAATCCGAACCATGAGGAATTAGAAAGAATGGAGACAACCGATGGTCTGGTGCTGCACGCTCGTGCGATGTAGGCCTCCTGCGTGACCTCGTCCTTCTTTTTGCAAAGGGCCATGTACCACTTGGGGGAGAAGTGACAAAAGATAATTCCGTACGTCGAAACCAAGATAGCTGCAGCCTGAATGGAGTAGCGCTCCACGAACTTTGCAACGTATATTGGAGTGAAGCACGCCCATACAAACAGGTATATCAGCATGCTGAGGATAATGTGGCCAGTTTCATTGAAGCGCTGAGGAACTTTTCGACCTTTAAATGCCAGAATAAAACAGACGAGCGCGAGCAGGGCGATGTAACAAAGCATGAAGCCAAAACCCAAGCCAGAGCCTTCTACACACTGCACAGTGATCTCCATGCTGTCATTAGATGTCAGGAACTCCACCGAAGGAGAATCAAAAATTAGCCAAAAGATGCAAATGAGGGCCTGAATGAAGATCCCAGAGCCAATGATAATGGGAGGCTTGTAGAATTTCTTGACACCGTGTTGCCGGTGTCGAGGGAGGAATGCTACAAATGTGCGCAAGGCTTTTACCAGGATACACGAGACGGTAAGTGAAAAGCCTAAGCCATACAGGACCTGGCGTACCCTACACTTGTGGACATTGGGTCTGCCGAAGAAGATTATGAGGCTGATGTTGCTTAATGCTAATCCCACCATGATGAGAAGATAAATGTAGCCTCCAGCCTGTTTGATAACAGGACTCTCACGAAACACCAAGTAGATAATCAGATTCATAAATAAAAGGAGAAATGCTCCAACGTCGAACACTAGAAAAACGATAGCCCGTGGCCCATCCCAGGTCCAGTAGACTTCTTTCTTTTCGCTACAGTGCGTCCATCCTTTTAGCGACCACGTCCCGTTTTGGCAGGGAAGACAATTTTGAAGATCTGGAATAATTTTAAGAATTTATTAACTCGCAGTAGATTATATTTTGGTACATGGTTGGGTAATTGCATTAAATCTTTATTCCTATACACATGTATGCAGAATTTTTTTTTTTTTTTACATTTATTTTATTTCTTTGATTTAGTTTTGTTCTGCATTTTGGCCCCCCATTCATATAAAAATGTATCCTGCGTCATTGAAAACAAAACATTTCAATAAAAAAAAAAACACACAATACTATTACTACTACTACTACTACTACTAATAATAATAATAATAATATGTTCAAATTGTTGCTATCTAATTTTTTCAAAATGTCCATATACATGTAGACATGACTATTGTATCAACAMATTTTCCCTTATTATACTAATGAAGAATGTAATACTCACTTGAATTATTGGAGTAAGTGCCCTCTAAACAGTCTATACACTCATGACAGCAGGATGGCTTCAAAAGTTTTTTTGCTTTGCCAGAAGGGCAGGCAGCAGAGCATATGGAAATTGGTAYCTGAAATAARTCCATGAATAAAACAAGGGTTTGAGGCCAAAACAAACAAATAAATAAATAAATCTAATGCACCAGTTTACCACGACTGATCTAGATTACCATAGAACACTCACCTTATTTGAATTTGAATTATACCATTGAATATCTTCATCAATATTAATTTGTTCCTGCTCCAGGTTATATCCCCCAACAACCTTAAGGTGTCTGTGTCCATCAGACTTATTCTGTGCCCAGTTCATCAAATCGTAACCGTTGACAAAATCTCCAGACGCATTGAAGTAAAAGGTTTGATTGTCCAGAGTAAACGTGACCTGTTTTAGTTCATTGAGAAGCTGAAAAAAAAAAGAAATAACAGCGCCAGAAGTGAACCATTCAATTTGTGCAAAATTGGATGACATTTTATCAATCATATCATAAATGAGACCTGTAACATCGGCCCGTGTAAATAAAGGTTACCTCATATGGGGCGAAGTCTTTGTTCCCTGGACAGGCAGTTTGGTTACATTTTAAAATCTTCTTCAGCGAATGAGCAATCGAGAGCACGGCCAGTCGGTCAGCATAAGCCTGGGTGATATCCACCACTTTTGTTAAGAAGTCTTTGTCGTTCCCAAACTTTCGGTACTCCTCTATGAATACATTCTCGGTACCCGGCGTGATTGCGAGATTTTGCAGATATTCTTCGAATCCAGGGTTCGAGCCTGTAATAAAACTGAAACCAAACACATCTCCGATGCTGTTGATGCCGCTCATGTGACTGATATTATACGACACGGACCAGGCGTCGCTGGCTATCCACGTGCGTKRTATGTTCTGTCTGATCACCTCCATGAAGAGTTTGTGCACTAGCTCTTCTCTTAAGATGACTAACACGACTTGTGCTGTGGAGTTTTGGATGGTTTGGACCACTTTTTGAATCATATTATCAAGGTTCTTAAAATCTAGATAATAAGGCAATGTTTC
>QMIH01002236.1:44860-57253 GCA_003987875.1 Clarias batrachus
CATGCTTTAACAAGCCTATTAACAAAACATTTAATCTCCATCATTTCAAGATTGCTTGGACTGTATCCTGACTTACATTCACATTAAGTGCAATTAATACTTATTATGTATTATATTATAAGTGTAATTCCTTATATTTATATATAATTCCAATATATATTTTTACATTAAATTTTTGATCGATATTTTGCCAATGTTATGTCTTCAGACCTAATTTGTCAATCTGAAGTTTGTACACAAGTTTGGATTTTTTTTTCGAGATTCTAGAACAATACTGGAGATTTCAAAACTATGAAATAACACATACTGTATGGCATTAGGTAATTAAGTAACAACAAAAGTCAGTTGATATTTAAGACGTGTTCTTGTAAGAACTGTGGAACTTGTGGAACTGTTCTTACAAGAACAGTATTGTGTCGAGTGCGTTTGTAAAACCCATCGAGCTCCATGATGAAACTGTCTCTCATGAAGACCTTCCCAGGAAAGCGAGACCAAAACTGAGCTCTGCTGCAGAGGAGAAGWTCATTTAGAGTCACCAGCCTCAGAAATCACCAATTAACCTCAACCAGCACCTCAGATTAGAGCCGTTATGAAGCTTTACAGAGCAGAAGTAGCAGATATACATCTCAATATCAACTGTTCAGAGGAGATTATTGTGTATTTTGGATAAACGCCTTCAGTATTGTTTTACAGTGTAGAGAGAAATAAAAATCAGGAACGACCATGGAGTTAGAATGGGTGTACAAACTTTTGAGCAGTAGTGTACATACACTGCAAATCATGAMATTTTTACTTGGCCTTTCTAGATTAGGTGAACTAGACTTTTAGCACTTTTATGACACAGCAGTGTAAGGTTATTGTATTTGCATGCAATAATCAGTTGCAATAGATATCAGTTGCAATACCATCACAAAAACCTGAGATTACATCAATTCATTAGTTCTAACATGATGTTTTTTTTTTTTTTTTACATGATATTTTTAATTAGGTGGAATTTCTTCTCTTAAAAATAAAATATTYCTTTTTTGTCTTATTATCTTAAACAAAGAGGTGATGGAATGCTTACAACTGCTTATTTTATTCACCAGATCTCACCTGCGGCACCAGGTAGAGGCTCAGAAAGCGCGCCACACTGATCGACACCTCCGAGTATCGTGCTCCAATAATCGCCTTTACTTTGGGGTTTTGTTTGAGCTCACATTGCCCAGGACCAGTGTTATTAAATTCCAGCAGGTGCTCCGCGCTCTGTATGGCTTTCGAAGCATGACAGCAAGTGTCGCAGATATGATAACCAAGTCGCACCCCAGGGAGGAAACTGGAGTTATTGATGGTTTCAATGGTGTAGATGACAGCAAGCATTCGTACAAATGATACAATATTAAATCTGGGAGGGAAAAAAAAGTTAAGAAGTTAAGAAAATTCTGTCCACATAATACAAACTTTACTGTTAAACACATTTTACCATTTATAATGTTATAATCATTTTAAATCATATTAATATTCTAATATTTTTATGAGAAAAATAATAACATTTTAGTAGAAAATGACATATAACAAGTAACTCACTCTGAGCAGTTGTATATATCTGGAGTTCCCCGAGAATATAGATTCTCCACTTTAGAAAAACAGGAGCTGAGCATGCCTATCTGGATGTCTCCTGAAGCCCAGGCGCCGCATTTATATATTTCATAATCGCATGCGTGCCCTTCACCGGCTTTACTGACTGATAAAACCGCACATAAAAACGCTACGTACATCCAAAGCCACATGTTACACCGTACGACTTTACAGACTACATCCAAGACGAGAGGTGAGAACAAGAATGAACTAGTTGTGAAATTTGGTAACCCTACTCATTCTCATCTGATACCAAAGACAGAGAGAGAGAGAGAGAGAGAGAGAGAGAGAGAAACATATCATGTGCATTACAACACGTCACCTGTACAGACATGAAAGAATGAGAGGCCACGCTTGCCGTAATGAAATATTATACTTCCTTGACAGAAACCAGTTTTGTGGGATGCTATACATTTGGTGGTGGGGGTGTTTTAGGGGACAGGTAAGGACCTATGGATATAATATTACTTCTGAGAAATGTATGAACTTTTTTTTTGCCTGGGTGAGAATTATAGTCAAATGAACCATGCTCTCATTGCTTCACTGAACAGCACACACATGATTTTTTAAATGAAAATATTGATTAAGTGAGTACAGTTTGAGGAATGGTATCGTTTTACTTTTAAATCATTTTAAATAAAAGATGACACTGCAAAAAAAAAAAAATCTCAGCAATTGAAATATACTGAAAAACATTTAGAAACTACATTATACGCTATACTCTATGACACATACTTTTTTGTTGTTGTTTGTTTGTTTTTAATGATTTGATTTCACTAATCCTTTAAGGGATCTCCTCTCACACTTATTCAGGATGTTTTTCTGTCCACATTTCTTCCTCAGAGATGATGGCTCAGCACTATCCTTCCAGGTTTCAATAATGCATTTTACACTTCCCAACCCAATGTTTGTAGTTTCAGCATCTCCTTAGTTGTTATATACAATAATTCGACTCTTCTGAAACAGAGTAATGTCTTTTTCCACGACCACAGGATGTGTCTTCTGAAATGGTGGTTCAAGAAGTGAGAAGCTCCTCACTGCATCAGTTCGGGTTAAATAACTTTAACTGCAACTGAACCGTATTAATCACTGCAGTAATTATACAATGGAAGGATTTGAACTATTTGCTTAGTTACATCCAGGTGTTTTTTTTTTTTTTTTGTCTCTCTGTGTCTTGGAGAGAAAGTGGAAGTGATAAGATGTTTATCTACTGTACGTTATGGTTATCATAGAGCTATGAAGAAGTAAAACAAAAATCCCCCAAAGATGGACATAAAGATAAATAGACATAAAGATATGAAGATAAAAAAGACATAAAGGTCATATTATTATAAAACTAATAAGTAAAATGTTAAAGTCTTGCTACAAATTCTGTTTCAAGATCATGGCTGGGCATAACACAGGCTATGAGCCAATGCATTTCATGAACAAGTCTCTCTCTCTCTCTCTCTCTCTGACGTCAAAACAAAACCAACTGAACATTTTGCTAGTTACATCAGTTAACATAAAAACATAAAAATTCTATATGCCATTATATATTGAAAATATGCAGAAATAAAAGTATTATTTTAGCATGACACTGTTGGACAGTTTAGCTGATTAGCTAGGATGCTAGCACCATGCACTGAGCAAAAAAGTAAAAGGCTGATGGTGAATGCAGGACATTTAACAACATGTGAATTTCTAAACAATTCCTCACTGAAGTAGCCAGTAAGGCAGTGTGCATTAATTTGCATGTAAGATATCGCCAATTTTAAAGATAACAATTTGAGTCAACTGCTTGTGAGAAAACTTTCTGAAAAGTACATGAATCTGTCACATTAAAGAGAATTCACAGACATCTGAACACTTGCTAGCAAAGCTCCAAAAACAGGACGGCGCAGACAGGATAAAAAGCTGCAAACAGCAAATGAAAGATTTGTCAAAGCTCGTTATGTGATCGCTCAAAAAAATTGCTAGGAACAGCAAGCCATTCTCAGAGAGAGATTTAATCAAGGGCTGGTTTTTATTTTGGACACTGGTGTAATAATCTGGCCAGACGAGGAGAAGGCATTTAAAAAAAAAAATCACCCTGTCGAGAAAGACGGGAACTCTTGAGCATCACCTGAAAAGCAGTTTGTACACTTTCGCTCGCTATGTCTTGGATAAATGGATCAAATTTGGATAAAAGTTGTGATGTGTGTGACACGTGCCTGGCTTCTCATCATAGAAAAAGGAATAACGCTTCTGGGACTTTGCCTCTGTGGATTAATTGGAAGGCATGATGCCTGATTGATTTTCAGAGGTGCTGTGAAAGCGTACATACAAAGTTTTGGAATACACTCACTGGCCACTTCATTAGGTACACCTGTTCAGCTGCTTATTAGCAGGAATATTTAATCAGCAAGGGCATGTACAGTATGTAGGTATGTTCAAGAACAGACTAGAGTTTAAAATCAGCATCATGATGGAGAGGAAAGATGATTTACTCTAAGCGGCATGGTCAAAAGTCTGAAATCGAATTTAGAGCAGAAATGTATATTATTGCTCTGCATCATTCAGCATTTCTAAAAACTTAGCCACCTACTGTAGTCAGTGCTTTGACCATGGGTATGAAACATTATTATTATTATTATTATTATTATTATTAGGGCACAGCCAGTTGGTATTGTTGGAAGAACATGACTTGGAACACAACCCTCCTTATCATCCAGCTTTCAGCTTGGGCAAAGTGCTGAAAAGAGTGTAGGAAGTGAAACCCCAGATTCAGACGTTTTGTGAGAAAGGAAAGGATATCCCAGAACTGAGCAATAATAACTGGTTGATTGCTTTGGCAATTGCTTTTGATGTGAACGACTTCATGAATAAGCTAAACTCCAAATTACATGGCAAAGGTCGTTTAGCACATGAAATGTACAGCCTAATTATAAAGCGTTTCAGTCGTCAAGTGCAGAGCAACATATTGACTCACCTTCCAGTATTGCTCACTGCAGGAGGTATAATTCCATGCTTCAGACTCTTCATGGTGAGGTTTTTTTTTATTAGGATTTATTTTTGGAGCATTTCAAAGCATTGGAAAATAACATGCTTTTGATGTGCTGCTTAAATGTACAGTACTGATGCATTCCTGGGAGAAAAGTCCATGTGTACTGTACACCATTGCCGGGATTCTGTTCATCTCTCATAGAAGAAAACTTTCTATAAATGAGTTGACAATCCTTCTTAGTGAATAAATTCAACAAGTCAAAGTACAGATCATCTTATACAGATAAAATGAGCAAATGTGTCAGACATACTGTAACACTGACTTCAGGGCACTGAGGCTCTTCAGAGGCTTTATTCCTCCCACTGAGTTGGGTAATTGTCACGGAAAGCTTATGTGCTGGCTCGTGCACCCAGCCTGCAGATGTTATCTCTGCTTCTCCAAACATAGTTGAATGATTTGGTTTAGAAAATGTAGTTCTGTCTAGCTCATTTYTGTTACAGTGTTGACAATCATTTAAATGAAGATGGATATCTGAAAGCCTGCAGATGTAATCTGTGCTTCAGTTTTGCAACGAGTACAGGGAAGATGTACCTCTAAATGGCTAAAGATATCCAGGTACTGCATGTTTTTGCTCAGAAAATTTATTTCCTTGAAGAGTAAGTTGGCAAAACAGGTTTACAGGAAGTTTAATGACTCACACATTTTTTGGTGCAGTACGCTGAGTAACCTGATTTCTTTAAAGCAGAAATGACTGTAACATGATATCTTACTCTAACGTTGCGGGTATTGCGACAGGCAAACCCACAGACAACTGCTCCACGGGTTTCCAGTCAGGCCTGTGGCCGCCATCGCGTGCAGTTGCTAGGCAACGCCGCCATGATGGCAATCAAGGGGGATGCATGACACCTGGATGTATGTCTATATAGGCCCCCAACACACAGCAATAAACATGCGGACATTTAGGTAGCACCAGGTCTAGGAGAATGCTCCGGTATAGATAAAAAGTGAAAAGAGAAAAGAAAAGAAAAGAGAAAAGATCAAACATATAGGACAATAAAGAAGGATTAACCCTGTCTGGAGGGGACAGGAGACTTCTTTGTTGTATATGGTATGTTTGTCTTTGTTCCATTAGAAGTTTTGGGTTTAATTAATAATCCCACGATGTTACTACAGTAGGAACAGTTTCTTTGTTGTTGATGTTAGACAACAAAAAAAATAAAGCTTATCACAAAAACTAGCACAAATCATTTTACCAGCTGGGACAATAAAGTACACTTTATTCCATGAGAAATACTGTACGAGGGGAGTGCATGGCAAACTGGGACAGAATAACAGAACTCCCTTTTTTYCTCTATATAATCCCCTGATACACTAATGCATCACAATATCAGTGTTTCACTAGAGCTTGGATACCATCAAGGTATTTACGGTTCAAACGTCGGCCTCCCAGGAGCAACTTTAATGACCCAAACAGCAGAAATATAAAATAGGCAGACATGATGATTCCTCTCTGTAACAGCTGCTTTAAAAACCAAACTGAAAGCGGCTCCCTTTTCTTTTTGCTCTCGTCCTTGCTAACATTCTTGGGGACCATAGTGCTACTGTATGTCTTCATTAAATCTTGCACAAAATGCAAAAAAAAAAAAACACAAAGAAAAGTGTACACTCGCTTCGCTTGGGTTTCTGACACAAACAAGTTTTGAACGGCTTCCACATGCACGCGCAGCACTTAGTAACTTCTTGTACAACTTAGCCGGTGTTTTACTCGTATGACGAAAATCCTTCGTATGCCGAGACAAAATTCTTGCAAAATATCAGTTCTTAAGGCGAAAATTCGTGAGGCTGGGTGTCTGTATGCCAAGGTCACTCACTAACTCCAATGCCCGGAGACTTGGGGCATGAGGCGGGGTACATCCTGGACAGGGTGCCAATCCATTCAGGGCACACAAACACATACACTTACATGCTCATTCACACACTACAGGCCATTTTATATGTCTCTGATCAATAACCTAGAGCGTCTACTGCTTTATCACAGCCCTAATTACATATAAAAAAAAAGATTAAGCAACGACGTCTAAAGTTTTTTTTGTTCTAAAATGTATGTAATGACATTTTAATGTTAATAAATGTATGGACCTGGTGTTTTACGTGAAGTAGTAATGTGGAATGAGAAGACATACTAAAATAAATGTACAAACATGACTGAGGAGGGACAAATAATCAAACAGCAGGTCAGCGCAGCACCAGAGCGTGAAGCAGAAGCTTCTGGCAACTTCGTTGTGGGCGGGGTTTTGTCGCGTTCTTTTCGCGTGCGTCATCGTATGCGGAAGTGGATGTGACAAGCCGTCTGCAGTGTAGAGCAGCAGCGGGATGAGGACGAGGAGCTCCTCATAATGAGCGTTAAAGAACCGGAGTCTGACCGAGCAGAGCCGCTCGGTTGTTCCGCAGAAACACGCAGGTATTTGGCGCTTTTCTCGCTCCCGAGGTCGCTGGTCTGAGACGCGAAGCTCATTAGCCAAGTAGCGTTACGCTGCTGCCGCTGCTGGTTGCTATGGGTTACCGCCTCAATCAGCTGGGGAAGACGCGCAGCGATGCTGCAGGTGCCTGGGTCTCTCTCTCTCTCTCTCTCTCTCTCTCTCTCTCTCTCTCTTTCTCTCTCTGTGACCCCACTGCGTCCTGAATTAACACCGTGTCCAGGAGCCTGTGTCTGTGTGGTGTAATGTGCAGTGAAATGTGTTTACTAATGAACCTGCTGCAGTTTAGGCCCTGATGAGGACACCAGCATCATCTAGTGCATCACTGTTAAAGGGAAAGTCCACCAAGAAAGCACAGTAATTGTGATAAAAAAAATAAAAAAAATAAAGTGATGCACTATGATCACTATGCAGATTTTGATTTGTTAGTTGATGTATATAATTATTATTATAATTTTTTTGGTTAGTTGTGTTGCTGCATGGCGTCATAAGGTCAAGGTCAATGTTTTGGCCAATTGGCGGAGAGCTTAAACATAAAAATGAACAATCATGATTTTCCTTTAGCTCCCAAAAACAGAATCACTTTTTTTTATTGGCATGGGACATTCATGGAAATATTCTTGGGTGCAGTGGCTCTCAGTGTCCTGCAATATATATATATATAAAAATGCATATATTCTTGTTCACTCTTCTTGAGCTAATCTGACGCCACATAAAGTTTGGTCGACTCTGCAGAAATGTCTTAGCATCCGCTGACCCCGCACTGTGTTTTTATGTGGCCTAACACATCATGGCTGAGTTGCTGTCGTTCCCAATCACTTCCACTTAACATTTATAACACCGCTAACAGTTGATTGTGGAATATTTAGTAGTGAGGAAATTTCACGACTGGACTTRTTGCACAGGTGGCGTCCTATCACGGTACCACGCTGGAATTCACTGAGCTCCTAAGAGCGACCTGTTCTTTCACAAATGCGTGTATAAGCCATCTGCATGCCTAGGTGCTTGATTTTTATACTCCTGTAACCATGGAACTGATTGGAACACCTGAATTCAATGATTTGGATAGGGGGAGTGAAAACTTTTGGTGTGGGAGGACTTGACTGGCCTGCAGAGTCCTGTTCTCAACCTGATAGAACAYCTTTGGGATGAATTGGAGCAGAGACTGCGAGCCACGCCTTCTCGTCCAACATCAGTGTCTGACCTCACAAATGCATTCTGGGCCAACATTATATTACGCTCTATGGATTAAGAATCGGATGTTATTCAAGTTCACATGCATGTACTTTTGGAAAAATAGTGTGTGTACATAYAAATGCCTTGTTAGAAACTTATATTTATTATTTCTGCACTTTCGCAAATACTTTGTTTTATATTTTGTGATTTAAACAAAAAGTTAAATATAATCCGTAATAATTGGGAACGAATTAATTCAGTTTACAGTTTCATGTATTCCTATGGAAAAAACTGAATCAGTGTATCAACGAAGTTGGCTTATGAACAGAACTTGGGCACAATTTACAGGATTTCTGCTGCGTGTGTGTGTGTGTGTTTTTTTTCATTTGTGTGCATGTTCAGAAGGGCTTCAGGAGGGATAAAGTTCAGGAATAAAGTTAGATAAGAACCACAATCAGCCATCAGCCTACAGATATGAATGTACAGGTGGGTGTATTTACTGTTATTGCACAGGATTGTGGGTAGAGGTGTGTTGTACTGAGTGTACGACCTGTTCATAAGGTTAATGGCAAATGGAAAGAATCTGTTCACGAGTCTGGGAGTTTTTGCATTCATTAAAAAAAAAAAAAAAAAGTGGCAGCATTTAAATGTTCCATCGATGAGAAATCCAGCACAGAAATAATGGACTCAGCAAATAGTCAAATCAAATAGCAGCATATCGAGCACAGCTGCACTGGGGTATGACGGAGGTAGTGAGCTAGGGAGAATCAGCTAGTGAGAGTTGTACACAATGACAAGCATGACTGCGAAAGTGCATAAACCAGAAGAGAAACAGACTCGACTAAAGTACTACAGAGCTGCTGCATTAGTTTCTTTGGTTATAAATGGATCACATTCTGAATCCTAATGTCTAATTCTCAACACAGTCCATACAGACTATGACTATAACATGAATCTTGCATGGAAATGAAATACATGTTTTATTTATAGATTTATAAAGATTACTTTTAATACAATATGAAGGTCCTGATTATGAATCTCATCCTGGATCCTTGTTACAGGACATGTGCATTTCAACACGCACTGCATTATGTTTACGAAAACACCTGGACACACTAGCTTGAGATCATGCACTATTATTAGCAATAATAATAATAATAATATTCATAATAATAATAACAGCACATTTAATTCATGGAATAATTTCTCTGTGCTCCTCAGGTCCAGTGGCTGATTAATCATTAAAATTAATCCAGTATCACTGTGATGAGGACAGATTTTAGACTGTGTCGAGACATCTGTTCTCTGTTTATTTATTTATTTATTGGGATAAAAGACTATTCCTCTGGACACTTTGCCAAACACGACACTACAGTAGATGAAGACTTTTTAGATCAAAGTTAAAGTGTTTACAACAACGCTGCTGTGACATCTCAAATCTGGTGGTGAGAAAGAGGAATCATTTTCTACGACGCTGGTTTTGGCTGGAATTTATATTGCATGGTTAGAATATGATATTCTGTCAATACTAAAAATGAGTTCTTAGGGACTTGGTGGATGCGCAATGATGTAGTCATACTAAGAAATGGGTCATTATTTAGCTAGAGGTGGAAAGAGGAATAAAATTATGTACTCAAGTACAAGTACTGTTACTTCAGTGAAATTTTACTGAAATAAAAGTAAAGCTACAGTAGTCAAGGGGGATGTCTATTACCGCCGCGCTCTCTGTCGCAAACAAACAAAACGGCAAAATAAATCAGTCACATCTTGTGAAACGACCGCCAGGTGGCGCAAAGTGACATTTTCATTTGACACAGTTTTCAAATATGATTTGAGCTTAAGTCATAAAAAAAAATCATATGCTGTATTAAAGAAATATTAAGACTAAATACTAGTGGAAATGTGCAGATCAGAGTACTTTATACAACATGAAAAATCAGAACCAGAGTTATTGACATTTACTGTACCATAATGAGTTTAAAAAGATTTGGGTAAATGTTGTTTAGACAGACGATCAAGTTCACTAGCTAACAAAAGAATGAACTGTTATATAGCTTCTGTTTGTATCGGATTATTATTTATTTATTTAATTATTTATAAAAAATATATATACCAGTCAAAAAATCTACTCAACCTACTTCTTGTAAGTTTACCGCGTTTGTTCTCCATCCACCAATCACTGCAGTGGTTTCCTGGGTGCAATTTTTTCCTTTCTCGTTGCATTGTTTTTTATTATTTTTAATTTTCATTTGTTAATTTTTTACACAGTAGCGAACATGATTTCAAATGTAAGCGAAGTACAATACTTCAAACAAAACATACTTTAGTAAAAGTAAAATTATAGATTTTAAAAACTCCTTTAAAAAGTAGAAGTACAGTACACCCCAAAAAAACTACTCAGTAACATTAATGGGAGTAAATGCAATTAGTTACTTTCCACTTCCGTTCGACATTAATGAAAGGAGTCTCCAGTGCTAGAATAGTCAGTTTTTTTTCTTTCTTTATAAAAACACCACAAAGGGTCTTTATGCTATAACATGAATAAAGAAAAACAAAATGAAATAATAATTTTAAAAAATGCACTTAGAATAATTACACACACACAATGAGAACATTAACATCTGCCTCAAAGCCCTGTGGTCCCCTGGCAGGACGCGCCTCGGTGTCGTCATCGAGTGATTACATGCCGCGAGCGTGTAAAAGTGAGCATTTATATACACCGCTCGCGTGCGTCCTTTGTGTGTGCAGTAAGCTTTGTTTTATTCGAGACAACGTCATTACATCATTCTTCACTGTCAAATATGAGTGAAATACCCTGTGGAAGCAGGTCCTCATACACATCCAGTGTTTACTCGGAGTCGCTGCGGTTCCATGATGTATTCCATACGAATCCTTTACACTACAAAGTACAAAACCCAGACAGATGATAAAACACATGGTGACTGAAAGGGTATTGAAAACAAACGCAGGACCGGGACGCTAATCAAATACGGAGGCAGAACTGGAAGTTGCAGAGATGAAGATGTTGAGGTTCTCTTTGGGAGTCACGAGGATGGATAGGATCAAAAAATCAAGAACGAGTCCATCAGAGGGACAACCCATGTGAGATGTTTTGGATATAAAAGGAAGTTGGACATTTGAGGTTTGAAATGGGAAGTTTTCATAGTTGAGTATCATTTCCTCTCGTACGGAAGTGGTCGTGAATGGGGAACGAGTTTGAAAAAGGTGGCAGAACAATTTTGAGAGAGAGTTATGCTGTGTATAGTTATGATATTTCGCCGTTCTGGTAGTGTACCACGTCAGCATTATGCAAGCAAAGCGTCTACAGCAACCTTTGTTCGGTGATATGTCTGAGAATCTGTGTGAGCGATATGAACACTGTCTACAGCGAGGCGGTGCACACACAACATTCCAACACTTACATTACACTTACCGTGGTAGAAACCAACATGCTAGGAAGAAACTGGAATTCTGGCATGACAAACCTACAGTAGTTCAGGACAAACTGTGTTTTTTCTGTTTTTCTCCCCATTACTCATGTTTTGAATTTTCTGTGGCCAAATTAATACTAGAACAGTCTTCTAAATTGAACATAATTAGCTCCAGCTTGAATTTCTGTTATAATTAGAGTAGTTTTTCACGTTCTCCAGTTTGCATGTATTTTAGTGCCTGTGCAATGTTGATTATTTTTGTTCTACAATTGTTTCTTTTCATTTTAAAAACTGTAAAAACCAGTTTGACTATTATCGGCTGAGCGTTTTCTGCGCTATTCCGAATAATTGTAGTAAACCGATCTTAAATATGTACTTTCTAATGTTATCTAAGATGAACAGTGATGCACTGATGGCGGTTATTTCATGTTAATGAACTTAACAGATTCTCCCATTACACAAAGCAAATATTCATATGATGGAGGGAAAGGGAGGGGTGTCCGTTATCATCAGAAAGTTTGATAATGTTATTTAATAACAGTGGTGGATTTTAAAGTCCATTATTTCTGCCATTACATGTCGCATTAAAGGGAATGACGAGTGCGCGAAAATGGGCTCGCCGCTACGCGTTTGCTCAGATTTGAGGAATAATTCTTGTTAGAAGAAACTGTGCAGTTGGGAATGAGTTCCAAAGAATCAACTTTTCTTTTTAGTCTTTTTTTTTTTT